>JAQZBX010033317.1:0-25454 GCA_029593785.1 Cabassous unicinctus | reverse complement strand
TAGTAGTTAAACAACACACTCTTAGACAAACAGTGGGTCAAAGAGGAAATTTCAAAAGAAATCAGTAATTGCCTTGAAACAAATGAAAATTACAGCACAACATATCAAAACCTATGGGATGCAGCAAAAGCTGTACTGAGAGGGAAATTCATAGCCATAAATGCATATATCAAAAAAGAAGAAAGAGCTAAAATCAAAGACTTAACTGCACACTGGGAGGAATTAAAAGAGGAGAAATAAACTAACCCCAAAGGAAGTAGAAAGAAGGAAATGACAAAGATTAGAGCAGAACTAAGTGACATAAAAAATAAGAAAGCCCTAGAAAAAGTAAACAAAACCAAAAGCTCATTCTTTGAGAAATTCAATAAAACTGACAAGCCCTTAGCTCAACGAACAAAGAAAAATAGAGAGAAGATGCAAATACACTAAAGAAATGAGGAAGGGGATATCACCCCTGACCCCACAGAAATAAAGGGTACCATAAGAGGATACTTTGAAAAATTATATGACAATAGGAAGGATAATTTAGAGGAAATGGACAAATTCCTAGATACACACAAACAGCCTACAGTGATGAAAGAAGAAAGTGATGAACTCAACAGACCAATCACAAGAAAAGAGATAGAAACAGTCATCAAAAACTTCCAACTAAGAAGAGCCCTGGACCAGACAACTTCACAGAATTCTACCAAACATACCAGAAAGAACTAACACCAATCCTGCTTAATCTCTTCCAAAAAATAGAAGTAGAAGGAACATTGCCTAACTCATTCTATGATGCCAACATTACCCTAATACCAAAGTCAAACAAATATGCCAAAAGAAAAGAAAATTACAGACCAATCTCTGTAAAGAAACTAGATTCTAAAATCCTCAACAAAATAATTCCTTATCTCATTCAATGACACATCAAATGAATAATACAAGTGGGTTTCATCGCGGGTATGCAAAGATGATTCAACATAAGAAAATCAATCAATGTAATACACCATGTAAACAGATTGAAAGAAAAAAATCACATGATCATCTCTATAATTGCAGAAAAAGCATTCAACAAAATACAGCACCCTTTCCTGATAAAAACACTGCAAAAGATAGGAATAGAAGGAAACTTTCTGAACATGGTAAAGATATATATAAAAAACCAACAGCTAACATCATATACAATGGTGAAATCTAAAAGCTTTCCCTCTAAGATTGGGAACAAGACAAGGATGCCCACTATCACTGCTCCAATTTAAGATTGTGTTAGAAGTACTTGCCTGAGCACTAAGTCAAGAAAAAGTTATAAAATGCATCCAAATTGGAAAGGAAGAAGTAAAAATTTCACTATTTGCAGACGACATGATCGTATACATAGAAAGCCCTGAGAAATCTATAACAAAGCTTCTAGAACATATAAATAAGTTCAGCAAAGTGGTACATTATTAGATCAATGCACAAAAATCAGTAGCATTTCTGTACACCAATAATGAGCAATCTGAGGAGGAAATAAAGAAAAAAAATACCATTTACAAAAGTAACTAGAAGAATCAAATACCTAGGAATAAATTTAACTAAAGATGTAAATGACTTATATACAAAAAAAATACACAACATTGTTAAAGGAAATCAAAGAAGACTTAAGTAAATAGAAATATATTCCCTGTTCATGGATAGGAAGACTAAACATCATTAAGATGTCTATCCTACCCAAACTAATATATAGATTTAATGCAATCCCAATAAAAATCAACACACCATTTTTTACTGAATTGGAAAAACTAACTATGAAATTTATTTGGAAGGGTAAGAGGCCCCGAATAGCCAAAGACATATTGAAAAAGAAAAATGAGATTGAAGGAATCACACTACCTGACTTTAAAACATACTACAAAGCTACAGTGGTCAAAATTGCATGGTATTGGCACAAGGACAGACATACTGACCAATGGAACCAAATTGAGAGTTCTGATATAGATCCTTGCATATACAGTCATCTGATGTTTGACAAGGCCACCAAGTCCACTCAACTGGGAGAGAATGGACGCTTCAACAAATGGTGCTTGGAGAACTGGATATCCATATCCAAAAGAATGAGAAAGGAACACCATCTCACACTGTATATAGAAATCAACTCAAGATGGATCAAAGATCTAAATATAAGAACCAAGACCATAAAGACCTTGGAAGATAATGTAGGGATGCATCTAAAAGACCTTGTAACAGGAAATGGCTTCATGAGCTTCATACCCAGAGCATGAGTAGTGAAAGAAAAAATAGATAAATGGGACTTCTTTAAAATTAAAACCTTTTGCACCTCAGTGGAGTTTGTCAAGAAAGTGAAAGGACAGCCTACCCAATGGGAGAAAATATTTGGTTACCATATATCTGAAAGGAACCTAATATCCAGCATATATAAAATCCTATATCTCAAAAATAAAAAGATAAAGAACACATTTTAAAAATGGGCAAGTGATTTGAATAGACACTTCTCCAAAGAAGTAACACAAATGGCCAAAGAGCACATGAAAAGATGTTCAACATCACTAGCTATTAGGGAAATGCAAATCAAAACTACAATGAAATACCATCTTACACCCATTAGACTGGCAGCCATTAAAAAAACAGAGGACTACAAGTGTTGGAGAGGATGTGGAGGAATGAGAACCCTCATCCACTGCTAGTGGGAATGTAGAATGGTCCAGCCATTATGAAGGACAGTCTGGCAGTTCCTCAAAAAACTAATTATAGATCTGCCATATGACCCAGAAATTCCACTGCTGCATATATACCCAGAAGAACTGAGAGCAAGGACACAAACAGAAACATGCACACCAATGTTCATAGTGGCATTATTCACTATTGCCAAAAGTTGGAATCAACCCAAATGCCCATCAGCAGATGAATGGATAAACAAAATGTGGTGTATACATACAATGGAATATTACTCATCTGTTAAGAAGGAATATAGTACTAACACATGGGATAACATGGATGAATCTTGAGGACCTTATGTTGAGTGAAGCAAGCCAGGCATTGAAGGACAAATATTACATGACTTCTCTGATATGAATTAAGCAAATTGAGCTGACTCAGAGAGCTAGAGACTGGAAGATAAGTTTACAGGAAATAGGAAGGGAGAAGAAGTTTGTGAGCCAATGCCCATAGGGGTGAAATCTATGATCATCTAGAAGTGAGTAGTTGTTCAGGAAAGGGATATGACAGGGGTGTAGGGATACTACTGGGTTGGGTGGTGCAAGCTTGACAGGAGGTAGGGTGGGGAGGATTGGTTGGAAGGTCTGTCAAACGGGGGGGAGGATTGGGGGAGGGAGCAGGTGAACACTGGGGATTGGTGGGTACAGGGTGAAACTACAATGTTAAGAAAGCACTTTTGGCAATATGACAAGGAAGGGTTACTGGTTAGGGTGTTGGAAGGGGAGACATTTGGGACAAGGCACACCTGGGGCAATCTTCTAAAGAATGTGCGAGTGATCATTTTGTGATAGTGTGCTGTATCAGTGGGGGAAGACCCACATAATGAGTGGGAAGGAGTTGGACACCCATGCTGGGGAGGGCCAATATGTTCTCAAACAGAGAAAAGGGTATCTCTTGGGAGCATAGGCAGTTCCTAATAAGGGAGACACACTAGTGTGTCAAGCCCTCAAGGTGTAGCAAATATCTATAACTCTTGTCCTTCAAGGAATGCAGCCAGGTGGTAGCCGTGAGTCCTGAGGGAAGAGGAAGGCAGGAATAGAATGGATGGAAGAAGAGGTATTTAGGGGACAATGAAAGTGTTCTGCATGATTTTGCAATGATGGATACAAGCCATGTTAAATTTCATCAAAAATTTATAAAAGTGTATGGTCTGAAATGTAAACCATAATGTAAACCATTGACCATGGTTAGTAGCTATGTTTCAGTATTTGTACATCAGTTGTAACAAATGTACCAAACACATGTTAAAAAGTTATTAATAGGGAAGGGGAAAAGGAGGAGGATGTTGGGTATATGGGAGTCCCCTATATTCTGTATGTAACTTTCCTGTGACCAAAAACTTCTTTGAAGATAAAATTAAAAAAAAAAAACTGTAAGATACTGGGAAAGTAATAGAAGAAAATGCCACTGTCCATACAGGACAACAGATATTACAGTGATGAAAGGCAAAATGTTAAAAAAAAGTTTTTTAAAAAAGTATTTTTCATTTTTTTAAAACCCCAATCTTTTTTACTTTATTTTAGTTTTAGTTTTTCTAAATTATTATGAATTTTTTTCTTATGTTTAAACCTATCGTTATTATTTCATTTTCCTATTAATCAAATTTGAAAATATTCTTGGCTTCCATTTTGAAGAAGTTTTATATCACAAAAGGATTACAACTATGGCAGAAGACGATCAATGGTGTGGGGTGTCAGTGATGGGGAAAACATGGGAGGAAGTTCACCTGGGCATACATACAAGGTATATAAATATGTTCAAATGTACATGGGGCATTTCCACAGGGGTAGAGATTCACACAACAACTGAAAGACTATTGAATCCCCATCCTGGGGAGCTCTGCCACATTCTCTAATGGAACAGCAACAAACCCCCAAATAGAGGAGCAATGACTAATGAAGAAGGATGGTCCATTGATGGGTCCTTGATATTGATGACTATGCTTATGAGGCTTTTGCTTTTGAATTTGCAACTTAGCCTAGTGTTGTAGGGTGTCTAAGAGTTACATCCTGAGAGCCTCCTTGCTGCTCAAATGTGGCCTCTCTCTAAGCCAAACTCAGGATATAAATGCATTACGTTTCCCCCAGTGTGGGACATGACTCCCAGGGATAAGCCTCCCTGGCACTGAGGGATTACTACCAAGCACCAGCTGATAATACAATTGGAAAAAGACCTTGAATAAAAGGGGGAAAGGGTAAAGACAAATGAGTTTGTATGGCTAAGAGACTTCAAAATGAGTCAGGTGGTCATCAAAGAGATAACCATTATGCATGTCTCAGAAGGATCTCATAGATGGCCAAAATAGATACTACCCCAAACAGTGGGGCTCCTGAGGGCTCCAGAGACACCCAGGTCCTATGGTCATGGCAGATAGCTCTGGAGTTTGGTGCCTTGCCAGTGGGCGCTACTTTGGAGATTGTGCTCCTGAATGTAACATAGTTGGACTTAGATGTGACATCTCTACACATGCCTCTTCTGCCCTGTTTATTTGAACCTATAGTTGGTGCTGGAGTTGGTAGCTGTATGTCCAAGAGACTTGAATCTCTGAGCTGTCCATGTGCCAGCTGGTATCTGAGCCTCTGCGGAGTTGCAACACCTACTCTCCAGTTCATTGGACTCACCCAGGACAACTAATAAGGAGATGAGGATGGACAACCACCACACCAAGGAACCAAGAGAGTCTACAACTGTAAGCAAGAGAGTCCCATCCATCTGCCATATGGGATCGAAGTGTCCTCTCAATTTGAGGTGGAGTGGACATCACCATCCCAGAATCCTCAGGATTGGGGAATAAAATATGTTCTAGAGTAGACTTACTGGTATTCTAATATAGACTTATTGTGGCTCTAGCAATGGAAGAAATTATATCATTGTTGTGGAGACAGTGGCCACTGGAGGTGCTGAAGTCAGGGAAAGGAAAAAAGAGGTGTAATATGGGGGCATTTTCAGGACTTGGAATTGACCTGAATGCATTGCAATCACAGATACAGGCCATTATATATCCTGCCATAACCTACAGAATTGAGTGGGAGAGAGTGTAAACTACAATGTAAACTATAATCCATGCTTAGCGACAATGCCCCAAAACGTGTTCATCAATTGCAATGAATGTACCACACCAATGAAAGAAGTAGGTAATATGGGGGAAATTGCGAGGTCTGGGGAGTGAGGCATATGGGAATCCCTTATATTTTTTTATGTAACATTTTATGTAATCTAAGTATCTTTTAAAAATAAATAAAAAATATATTTTAAAAAACACACCAATCAATACCTGGAGGGATTGCAGAGATTAGTGCCACCATCAAGGACTTGAAGGATGCAGGGGTGGTGATTCCCACCATATCCCTATTCAACTTTCCTATTTGGACTGTGCAGAAAACAGATGGATCCTGGAGGATGACAGTGAATTATCATAAACTTAACCAGGTGGTGACTCCAATTGCAGCTGCTGGTCCAGATGTGGTCTCATTGCTTGAGCAAATCAACACATCCCCTGATACCCAGTGTAGCTATTGATTTTGGCAAATGCCTTTTCTCAATTGCTGTTAGTATAGACCACTGGAAACAATTTTGTTTCAACTGACAAGTCCAGCAATATACCTCCACTGTCCTACGTAAGAGGTATATTAACTCCTAACCCTAGGTCATAATCTAGCCTGCAGGGATTTTGATCATCACTCCCTCCCAAAAGACATCACACTGGTCCATTATATTGAGGATATCAAGTTGATTGGGCCTAGTGAGCAAGAAGTAGCAATAGAACTTATTGGTAAGGCATTTGCATGTCAGAGAAAGGAAGATAAATCCGAAAAAAATATAGGTGCCTTTCACCTCAGTTTCTAGGTGTCCAGTGGTATGGGGCATGTTGATATATCCTTTCTAAGGTGAAGGATAAGCTGCTGCATCTGGCCTCTCTTGCAACAAGAAAAAAAGCGCAATGCCTAGTTGGCCTCTTTGTATTTTAGAGACAACGTATTCCTCATTTGGGTGTGCTACTCTGGCTCATTTAACGAGTGGCAAGAAAAGCTGCTAGTTTGGAGTGGGGACTGGAACAAGAGGAGGGTCTGTGACAGGTCCAGGCTGCTATGCAAGCTGCTCTGCCACTTGGGCCGTATGATCCAGCAGATCCAAAGGTCTGCAAGTGTCAGTGGCAAATAGAGATGCCGTCTGGAGACTTTGGCAGGCACCTATGGGAGAATCACAACACAGACCCTTAGAAATTTGGAGCAATGCCTTGACATCTGTTTTAGTTTGCTAGGCTGCCAAAATGCAGATACCATAAAATGGGTTGACTTTTAACAAAGGGAATTTATTAACTTTCAAACTTACAGTTTTGAGGCTGGGAAAAATGTCCAAATCAAGGCATCATCAGGCAATGATTTCTTCCCAATGACTGGCTGCTGGCAATCCTGGACTCCTCTGTCACATGGCAAAGCACATAGTGGCATCTTCTGGTCTTTCCCTTCTCTTTCAGATTTTGTTTCTTCCAGCTTCTTGTTTCCATGGCTTTCTCTTTTTCTTTCCATATCCATCCCATTTATAAAAGACTCCAGTAAAGAGGATTAAGACCCACCTTGGGCCATGCTTTAACTGAAGTAACCTCATCAAAAGGTCCTATTTACAATAGGTTTATATCCACAGGAATGGATTAGCTTTAAGAACATGATTTTATGGGGTCCATACAGCTTCAAACCATCACACTGTCCTCTGCATATAACTACTCTCCTTTTGAGAAACAGATTTGGGCCTGCTACTGGCCCTTAGTAGAGACTGAGTACTTAACCATGGGCCATGAAGTTACCATGATACCTGAGTTGCCTATCATGCCTACCATGAACTGAATGTTGTCTGACACACCAAGCCATAAAGTTGGGCATGCACAGCAGCATTCCATCATAAAACAGAAGTGGAATATCTGAGATAAGACTCAAGCAAGTCCCAAGGCACAAGTAAGTACATGAGGAAGTGACCCAAATGACCATGGTCACCACTCCTGCCACATTTCCATATGGCCTCTTTAGGAATTCCTTATGATCAGTTGATTGAGGAAGAGAAAACTTGGGTTTGGTTTACATTTGGTTCTAAATGATATATAGGAACCACCCCAAAAGCAGACAGCTGCAGCACTAAAGCCCCTTTCTGGGATGTCCCTGAAGGATAGTGGTGAGGAGAAATCTTTCCAATGGGCAAACCTTGAGCAGTACACCTGGTTGTTCAATTTTCTTAGAAGGATAAATGGCCAGAGGTGCTTTTGTGTACTAATTCATGGGCTGTTGCCAATGATGTGGCTGCATGATTAGGGTCCTGGAAGGAACATGATTGGAAAATTGGTGACAAAGAGGTATGGGTAAGAGGTATGTGGATAGAACTTTCTGAGAAGGCAAAAAAAAACCATGAAGATATTTGCATCCCACATGAATGTTCACCACAGGGTGGCTTCAGCAGAGGAAGATTTTGATAATCAAGTAGATAATGATACCATTCTGTGGATACCAGGTGGCCTCTTTCTCCAGCCACTTCTGCCATTGCCCAGTGGGCTCATGAACAAAATGGTCCTGGTGTTAGGGATGGAGGTTATGCATAGGCTCAGCAATATGGTGTTCTATTCACCAAGACCAACCTGACTACAGCCACTGCTGAGTGCCCAGTCTGCAGAGAAAACACTCAGTCCTCAATACAGCACCATTCTCCAAGGTGATCAACCTGCTACATGGTGGCAGGCTGATTACATTGCACCACTTGCATCGTGGAAGGGGCAGTGTTTTGTTCTAACTGAAATAGATTCATACTCCAGATATGGGTTTGCCTTCCTGCACACAATGTCACAATGCTTCTGTCAAAATTACCGTTAGTTGACTTACAGAATGCCTTATCCACCATCATTGTATAGTATTTCATACAACATTGCTTCTGATAATGGAGCCCACTTCACAGAAAAAGAAGTGTGGGAGTGGGTACATGCTCATGGAATTCACTGGTCTCACCATGTTCCCCATCATCCTGAAGCAGTCGAATTGATAGAATAGTGGAATGGGATTTTGAATACTCAATTATGGCACCAACTAGGTGGCAGTACCTTACAGGACTGGGGCAGTGTTCCCCTAGAGGCAGTACATACTTTTAATCAGTGTCCACTCTACGGTGCTCTTTCTAGCCAAGATTCACGGGCCAAGGAACCAAGGGTGGGAAATGGAAGCAACACCACTCACTATGACCCCTAGCAATCCACTAGGAAAATGTTTGCTTTCTGTCCCTGCAACCTTAAGTTCTTCTGGTCTACAGGTTTTAGTAACAAAAGAAGGAGTGCTTCCATCAAGAGATACAACAATGATTCCATTGAACTGGTAGTTAAAATGACCACTTAGGGCTCCTCATGCCTCTGAATCAACAGCCAAAGAAACAGCTGTACTGGCTGGAGAGATTGATCCTGATTATCAAGGTGAAATAGAACTGCAACCACACAAAGGAGGTAAAGAAGAGTTTACCTGGAATGTAGGAGATCCCCTAGAGAATCTCTTAGTACTACCATGCACTGTGATGTCCAAAGTCAATGGAAAAATGCAAAAATACAATCCAGACAGGACTTCTTAAGGCCCAGAAACTTCAAGCAAGAATAAAAGTTTGAGTCATCCCACCAGGCAAAGAACCACAGCAAGCTGAGGTGCTTCCTGAGGGAAAGGGGAGAATGGAATGGGTAGTGGAAGAAGGTAGTGATAAATATGAACTAAGACCATGTGACCAGTTACAGAAACTAGGACTATAATGGTTATGGATATTTCTTTGTTTTGTTATGAGTATGTTTCTTATATATAGAGAATATATCTTTGTTTTCTTCCCTATCTTATACCCTTATTATATGACATAAGTTGTATTAACTTCAGGTCTTAGTATTTAAGCATGGATATCAAGTTTAAGAGTTAATGTTATGCAAGAATTTGTACCCTATTCTGGGGAAAGTTAGTGGGTTTCCAGTTGTACACAGGGCAGTTTAGCATTGTTAGGTGAATATATGAATGTTATTGTTTTTATTTAGAGATTAAGTGTGGTTTAAGGAGATGTGCATGGGTGCCCAGTTGACAAGGGCTTGACTATGATGGTTAAGTTCATGTGTCAACTTGGCCAGGTTGTTTTAGTATCCTAGGCTGCTCCAAGAAAATACTATGAAATGGTTTGGCTTAAACAGTGAATTTATTCACTTATGGTTAGAGTTCGGGAGAATGTCCAAATTAAGGCATCATCAAGGCAATGCTTTATTGCCAGAGTTGACTGCTGGTGATCCTTGGCTTCTCTATCACATGGCAAGGCACATGGCGGCATCTGCTGGTCCTTCCCTTCTCTTCTGGGATTCATTGATTTCAGCTTCTTGCTTTTGTGGCTTTCTCTCTTTGTCTTGCTTTTCCATTTATAAAAGACCCCAGTAATAGGATTATGTTTTCTTAGAGAACCCTGATTAATACAGATAGGAAACAAAAGATAAAACTAAAAAACCAAAAATTAAAAAATTTTACTCCATCAAAAACAAACGAAAAATAACCAAAAAAAAAACAAAAACAAAAACAAAAAAAACAACTTTGCTCTTCAAAAGATATTGTTCAGCAAATGTGAAGGTAAACCACAGCCTGGAAAAACTTTTGCAAAATATATGTGATGAATTAATTGAATCCAGAAAATGAAGAACTCTTATAACTCAATTTAAAAAAGAATTTAAAACACGGAAAACATGGATTAATGGTTTTCACCAGACATTTCACCAGAAAAGGTATACAAATTGCTAATAAGCAGATGAAATGATGCTAACAGCAATAGTCATTATAGAGATGCAAATAAAATCATAATGCAGTACCTCTAGATATCCACCAAACTGGCTAAAATCAAAAAGCCTGACAATACCAAGTGTATACAAGAATGTGAAGCAAAAGGAAATAACATGGATTGCTTATGAGAATGTTAAGTGGTATAGCCAGGTTAGAATACATTTTGGCAGTTTCTTGTAAAGTTAAAATTCACTTACCATATGCTCTAGTAATTGCATTCCTAGGTATTTACCCAAAGAGAAATGAAAGCATATGTTCCCACAAAACTTGTATGTAAACGTTCGCAGTATCTGTATTCATTGTTGCCAAAAACTGGAAACAGTCCAGATGTCTATTATGTCAGTGGATAAACAAACCATGGCATCTCCACATGATGGAATGCTGTTCAGCAATAAAACAGAAAAATTACTGATGT
This sequence comes from Cabassous unicinctus, assembly GCA_029593785.1. Lineage (NCBI taxonomy): Eukaryota > Metazoa > Chordata > Mammalia > Cingulata > Chlamyphoridae > Cabassous > Cabassous unicinctus. The sequence goes on along the minus strand of JAQZBX010033317.1, from coordinate 14,525 downwards.
ATGCAGGGACAGGGATGAGTCCCAAAAGCATTATGATAAGTAAAAGAAGCCAGACACAGAAGATGACACACCATTTGATTACATTCATATGTACTTTTGGGAAAAGAAAATGCTGGAGAAATGGAAATCAGACAGCTACCCTGGATTGTGGATGTGAGGAAGAGTGGACTACAAATGGGCTCAGGGTACTTTTTGAAATGATCAGAAAGTTTTCTATTTTGATTGTGTTGCTGTTTAATGACTGTATATATTTGTTAAAACATAACAAACTGTATACTTAAAAAGGATTACTTAATTGTATGAAATTTATACCTCAGTAATTGACTTTGAGAAAATAAATTTGCATCATGTTCACACAAATATATAACTAAATAATTGTACTTATTCAGAAATATATTCAGAACTTATTCAGAAATATAACAGGGATGCTCATCATAAAGCAATTCTGTCAATTTCAATAATTTCAATGACTACAAAGCCTATAAGGATTCTTAGTTACCCAGGTTGAGGTAAGAAATAACTATCACAACAGATGATGCATATACACACTCCCCAAAAAGAGGAGAAAACTGACCCGATGCTGACACGGGGTGGAGTCACATACGACTTACACATTAGCAAAAACTAGGGGATACGATTTCTTATATTCTCAGTTCAGGAACAGGTCCATAAATTGGATGGAAATTAGGTTGGTTTGTTCTGTTTTCTGTTGGTGTGGCATCTTGAATGGGTAGTTGAGTCTGTGGACGGCAAGAAGTGTGCACTAAATTGGCGTGCTTACCTGCATGATTAGGGTGAAACCCAGAGCTTCGCTATGAAAATCAGAATTCACCTAATATAGTTCTCAATTATAACAGTGGTTTTCAATTAGCCTTTACATGTGAGAGTTTGTGAATAAGCACATTTTTGCCCAAATTTCAACTATCTTTAGAGCTAACCACAGGCTACTCTGAGTGAATTCTTGGGGCTGCATGCCACCTGGTTTTGTTTTTGCTTTTGGTTGTTGTTCTTTTCTCCACCCATCAAGGCAATGGCTTCTTGGACTCCTGTGGCTCCCAGATTGAACATTACTAATCTGTCTCAGTCTTAGTATAGCTCTTATTTCTAAATTCTGGACTTCATGAAATCCACAAAAGGAATAGTTGAGAATGATTTCACTCAAACTATGAAGTGGAAAATATACGCAGTTTATTTATTAATAATTTTGCCTAGGGCAGTCTATTAAAGGCAATCTATGGTGTTTGGATAATTTCCAATTCTTATTTCATAGGCGTTTTTTAAAAGCTCCAGTTAGCTGTGGTTAAGGACTCTATCAATATTCTGCTTTGTTCTGGATCTCTTATGTTTTCATTATTCATGTTTTATGGACATTAAGTTTGCTACGTTGTTTTATTTCACATGGACTGAATCAATCATTATTGCTTATTTTAGGACACTTTCAGATCTGTTTAGTAAATTAATTCTCCCTTAAGTTTATCAGCCAAATACTCACTGCTTATCACTGAAAATTGGGAAATATCTACTTGGTGTGCCCAGGTCTGCCACTTTCTGACTCTAAGAACTGGCTCTGTACAAAAGCCAGCTGTCCCTGCATTCTGTTCTCTGCAGGAATGTGGTTACTTTCTTCTGGACTCCTTCTCTCAGGGAGAGACTCTTTCCTACAGACTCTGTCCTTTAGAAGGACATTCCTCACTCAGTAGAATCATGCACATCACGGTGCCTTCCACAACATAGCAGACGCCTTTCTACAGCATTGCTTAACTATTTCATTCCCACTGCCACATTTAAAAATTCTCTTCCAAAAAAAAAATAAAAATAAAAAATAAAAAATAAAAATTCTCTTCCATGTCTCTGTAACCTATGTTGTCATTATGAATAAGAGACTTCCTCTCAGTTTATATATATCCAAATAAATGTGTGCAATGCAAGATGCATTTTGCATTTCAGTCTTACTGAGTCTGCTTTAAACTTATGCTACCTATCTAAAATATTGCTGGCTTCTAAATATTTCACCCCTTTTCACCCTTGTCTCACAATCTAATTTCATAATATTAAGATGATCAAAGCCACATTTATATTCTTAAATTTCAATAATTTTACTTTATATTGCTCAGTAGAATTCATTCCATTCAAAATAGCTTATTAATAATGGGTAATTTCCCACTCTTTTTACACTACTGTTTATAATACCCCAAATAATGGTATAGAATTCATTTCTAAGTATATAGAATTGGATGTTATCAGAATCATTTGTTTAAGGTTTAATCTAAAACCATTTTTGACAGAGAGATGTCAAATCTAACTATGCAATCAATTATTTGCTTATACTCTGGAGATTATAGATTTTATATGGAATAATCCACTACTTTCCATATCACAAATATATTATTCTGTATTTTCACTTAATGTACATGACATTGCATGAACTAAACTCTGGATAAGTTGATGATAAGGTAATATAGATACAGTGCCTTTCAAATTAATGTAAGTAGTACTATTTTTGAGTGAATGAAATTGTATCTTTTTAATTGTCTCCTATTAATTGTGAAAATCCTTAACCATGGTAATACTATTTTTAAAAGAGTTAAACATGGATGTTATCACGACTGGGCTGTGGCATACAATTATTCTTTTATTAATTTTTTTCTTCATAAACTCAAGGCCCAACAAATGCAAGTTAACTGTTCTGTCCTCCCAACTTTGAATAAAGTAACTGAACTTTGATTAGCTTGGAGTATATAAATGTAATGCCAAATATTAATGCATATTTCTGAATCATATTTTAATGTTAAAATAATTTTATTAAAACAATGAATAAATGTTTTTATTAAGAAACACATGATTCCACATGTAAAGATCACCTATATTTATGCTTTCTAAAAGTCTTTTTTCATGTGCTCATTCATTTGTCTCATAGAACTAATTATCACGCACATCTAATTTGATATTCTAGATTATTTCATTTGGGATATTACTTTGCAAGTGCTTTTGGTAAAAATTGATCTTACTTGGAAGTTTTTGTCATATATGTGTGAGAGATTTCAGAAAGACTTCAAAAGGAATCATACTAGATATTAGACTCCATAGATGTTTTGTTGAAGGGAATGTCATTAATTAAATTTATGTTGAAAGTCCAGAAAATTAGAGCATCAAGCTCAAAGAAAAGATGGGAAGTGTGTTGTAAAATGAGAAGTATATAACATGGGTGATTAAAATGTAGAAAGATTTTAAAAATTAGTTTTACAAAAAATTTCATAATCACAGTTGATATGTTTCAGTGTCACATCTGAAATGTATGCAGACATGCTAAGAGCTAAATTGAGATTTCACATGGACTCATCCAAGACTTTCTATGTCACAAGTATTTTATTCTGTTTCCAGTTAATTTTTATGATTATGTTTTCATGGACTCTAGTGATTAATTAAATGAAATATCACATATATATAATTAATACACTTATTTTGGTCATTTAAGTACTTTTAAATTCTGTATACATTTAGATTTGGCTACAGTAGAATAGCTTTAGTTAGATTAAAGATACTGAAAGAACTGCAAAAAAATGGGTAGAACACATAAACAAGCATTTGAAAGCAGCAGAGAACAAAGTAGGCAGAATTTGAAGACATGATTCTTGAGATAAGGAAAGCACAAAAAGGGAGCACCACATTCACACAGATTTTTCTGAGAGTGTTTTTCAATTTTCCAGCATTTGTTATTGAGTCCAAAAAGAAAACTGAAGTATTACAGGGCTGAAGAGGCAGAGATCAGAGTTTGAATTTGTTAAACCGTTTGGATTTGAGGAGTAAAATCTCAAGGAGGGGCAAAGGGCAATAAAGTAAGCATAAGAGTCTGTGTTCAAGTTCCTGTAAAGATGACAGTGGGCTCTTTGATCGTATATGTGCCCAATGGACTCCAAGAATAAAGTAGAAAATGAAACAGCTAGGAGAACAGGTTGGAGTTTAAGTCCTACCATGATAGACACCCAGGGCTCAAAGTTAAGATGCTGGAGAGGTCATACCAGGAAGTAGGGGTAATGCCTGGAACAAGGTCTAAACTGGAAGAGCTAGCCCTGTCAAAACCTAAAGTCTGCCCTCAACAGGATCAAGCTAATCTACTGTTAATTAATCTACCTGCTGGAAGTAAATGTAACTTCTTTGGGGGAAGACAGCATCATCCTGAGTTTTCAGGTACAACTGCTACTATAATGTATATTATATATTATAACTATATATTATTGCATGGATAAAAGCACCAAATGCCAGAGAGTCTGGAAAAATATAAATAACATAGACAAAGAGGTGAATTGATTTCAAAATATCAGACAGAGACTTAACTACCTATGATCAGTATCATCAAGCAAATAGAGTAAAAATGGAGAATTTCATCAGAGCCATAGTATGGTGGATTGAATTACGCACCACTTCAAAATACATGTCCTTAATCTTAACTCATTTTCCTCTGAGTGTGAAGATGTTGTGTGGTGGTTTGGAGCTGTGTGGATACCAGAAAAACATGTTTTTAAACTTATTCCATGTCTGTGAGTATGAACCCTTTGTAAGTAGGGTGTTTTGATGAGGTTACTTCCATTACTGGAGTCCTTTATAAACAGAATGAAATTCAGAAACAGAGAAAGAAAGCCACAGAGAGACCAGCCAGAAGCAGAACATCAACAAAACCCAGAAGAGAAGGAAGAGACCAGGAGACACTGCCACCCTTGTGCTTTGCCATGTGACAAACCAAGGACTAAGCATCACCAGCAGCCAGCCCAAGAATGACACAGTCTTCAAGGAGAAAGCATTGCCTTGATTTGGACTATCTCTTATCCTCAAAACCACTAGATTTAAAAATTCCCATTGTTTAAGTCAACCCATTGCCTGCTATTTGCTTGAGCAGCCACAGAAACCTAAGCATGTTATTATAAGTTAAGGTGGGGCTCGCTGAATCACTGTGGGTCTTAGTCTACGTTACTGGAGGCTTTATATAGAGAAGAAACTGGAAGCCAGAAGTCAGAAGAGGCCACACAGGAACCAGGATCCAGAATCCAGAAGTCAGCAGAAACAGGAAGACCAGGCACAAGGAAGGAGAGATCGCCATATGATGGGAAGAGAGATCCGAGTCAAGGAACCCAATGGATTGCATTAAGTCAGTGCTGGATTGTTACAGATTTTGTGGAGAGAGAATGGCCTGGCTGACACCTTGAATTTAGACTTTTTCTCCAAAACTGTGAGACAATAAATGCTGCTGTTTAAGCCAACTCATTGTGGGGTATTTGTCATAGTAGCCTGGCAATCTAAGACATATAGATTCTATTATAGAGAGTCAAATGAAAAGTTTAGAACTGAGATTAAGAACTGAAATTAAGAATATAATAGAAAAGTTTAAAAAATGTTAGACACTGCAGATTAGGGAACAACAACTGGAAGACAAGTTGTATAAAATTTCCTGATTAACATGCAGAAAGAAAAAAGATGGGGATACAGGAAAGAATGAAAGGTAAATATGGAATATGATTAAAAGGTAAATCTAAGGTAAGAAAGGAAGGAAGAAAGAAAATGGGACATAGTAAATATTTGGGAAAAAAGGAGTTACGAATTTTCCATAACTGATAATAGACATTAAACTGTAGATTTAAGATACTCTACAAACACAAAGGTGGATGAATGAAAAGATGGATACATAAACACACCATAATTAAACTGCTGAAAACCAAAGAAAAAGTTAATATATTGTAAGTGGCCAGAGAAAAATAAGAACATTTTGCCTTTAAGGAAACAATAAAAACACTGATGAGCACCTGTGTAAGATAGAAGAAAATTAAATCATAGCATTTTTGGTTAAGCAAATAAGTTACAGGAAATTTGGAAGTACAGTACAAAGAACATTTATGCAGAGCCATTTGGGAGAATGTTACTGAACGTGTGCCCCATCAGCCCCAAAGACTTTAGTGTGCTTGTCTATAAGCAAAGACATTCTCCTACATTTCCACAATTGGGAAATTAGCATTGATTCATTTCTACCATCTAATCATCGGACCCCATTCAAGTTCTTCCAGTTGTCCCCAATAATATATTTTATAGCAAAAGATTCCCAGTCAGACCTTTCCTTGACTTTAATATCCTTGATATTTTTGAAGAGGAAAGGCCATTTGTCTTGATGAATGTCTCTAAATTTGGGTTTCTTGGATACTTCATTAGTGTAGAGTAAGGTCATGAAGCTTTGACAGGAATATCACAAAATTGACCCTGCATTCTTCTCTTGCATTCTGCTATATTGTATATAATTTGTCCTTTTACAGATCACGTTTACTTTGATTGCTTGATTAATGAAATGTTGGCCTAGATTTTGCATTGAAGTTACTCTTTTTCCCTTTGAAATCAGTAATTATTTTGTGAGGAGGTATTTTGAAATTATATAAAAGCCCAATCCTCGTCAATCTTCCCATTTATTCACTTACTTGTTTATATCTGAATAGACCCATGAATTCCCATTTTTTTAGTTGGCTATATTGCACTAATATTTAATTAATTAACTTATTTATTCATTTAGTTAATAAGTTTACAGTTATATTGAAGTATAATTAACAAGCAATAAACTGTCCAAATTTATTGTATACAGTTGTTGGAAGATAATTTTCCATGGGTCCCTTTGATTTCTGCATTTGTTGTAAAAGGGCACTGACACCTTTTTTTCTAGACAATCTTGTCAAGGATGTTTGTATTGCAAGTAGCCTTGCAAGATAGAATAGGGTGTCACTCTGAGGCATAGGACAACTTTTATTTCTAACCAGGAAAATAGAGATAATGTTTCCCTCTGTGAAAGGTTGGCAGAGTTGCTAGCAGCTCCCTTTGAAAGATCAGATTTTCCTAAACTCAGGGTCCCTCAGTTTTGACACAGCTCCCAATCTGCACAACATTTACCGGGCTGCTCCTGCCTGGCTCTGACATTCCACACCAGACCACTCTCTCTTAGGATGCTTTCCTTACCAACCTTGACCACTGATTGTAGTTTTTGCTTTCCTCCTGACAAGGATTTTCTCTCCACTCCATCTGAACTCTGAAATGCCACGCCAGCCCACTACTTTACACTAATAAATCTCCTCACTATGTTTAGATTTTGACAACCAATACTGGGCAACTTCCACATGTGAATACCCTTCTCAACCCAATTTGACTCTCATTTCCAAAGCTAGTGTAGCCCCTCTGCCCAAGTGTCTTCCTTACCCTGATCAGGTTCTTACATTGAAAACAACTCTTGAGAATATCCTTTTGACCATGCTGGGACCCTGACTTAAAAGGCATTCTCACCATTTTGGACTTTCATAGTGTCTCTGGGCTCCTACAGATCACACACACACAAATACACACACATAATGGATACTTATATTGTTGTGTCCTACTAAATGGTGTTAGAATTGAATTTTTCATGAAGGGAAGAGAATAAGATGATGAAGATAAAGAGAAAATGGAAGAGGATGATAAAGAGCTAGAATAAAATCTTTAAAATGTTTGAAGCATAAATTTTTATATCCTGCAAAATGTATTTCAAATATGAGGATAAATTAAAGATGTTTTCAAGCAAAAGCTGAGATAATTTTTCACTATCATATTTTCATTGCAAAAAATACTGATGGGAGTTATGCCACTGAAGAAAATAATCTTATACGAACTCATAGACCTGGACGTAGAGAAGTAATGAAAGTATTAATTTAAGTAGATTGCAATAAGTAAAGGGTATGCATTATAGTTTCTAGATAAACAACAAAAATAATAAAAGCATGAGTGTTCATTTTCTTTTGCTGCTGTAACATATTACCACTAACTTAGTGACTTTAAACAACAAACATTATTATCTTACTATTCTGTAGGCCAGAAGTTCAGTATGGGTCTCAGCACGCTAAAATCAAGGTGTTGGCGTAATGATCCTTCTGGAGACATCAGAGAATGCTTCTCCTGTTCATTGAGTTTGACAGAATTCAGTTCCTTGTGGCTGCAGACCTGAAATCTCCACAACTTGCTGGCTGTAAGCTGAGGGAAGTTCCAATGTTCAAGAGGTTACCATATACCATGGCTTATGGACTCTTTCTTCATCTTCAAAACCAACATTTGTATCTCAAGTCCTTCTCAAGTGACATCTCTCTGACCCACTCTTCTGCCTCCCTCTTCTACTATTAACAGCTTGTGTGATTACATTAGGCCCATCTGGACAATATAGGAGATATGTCTCTCTGTCAAGATTCATAATTTTAATCACATCTTCAATGTTCCCTTTGTCATGTAAGGTAATATATTCACAGATTCCTTGTTTTATGATGGGATGCTTTGTAGGGCCATTATTCTGTATGCCACAGCAAGTATAATTAAAGAGAAACATGAAATATAAAAATATGTGATTAATCTTAAAGAAATATTTAAAAGGATAAATAAAAGAAAAAATATATATATATAAGACAAATAGAATACAAATCAAAGAGAGAAGACCAAAACCTCAATGATATGTATGTATTCAATAACTTGATTTAATATTTTCTAGTTTCTAAAATAATTCTATGTCAAGATCAGTTCATTAATGAAATTTTCCTAACCTTTAGAGGGAAAAAAATTACAAACTTGAAAAAAATGTTTCTAGAGATATTTACATAAAGGGTAAGAACTTTCCTGCTAATCTTATGTAGAAGGTATCATAATATTTAAAATTTTGAAAGAAAATAAGTCAATATATCTCATAAAACTAGGACCAAAATTCCTAAAGGGGAAATCATATCAAATGTGTATAAAATGGATGTTTTTTCATGGCTAATGAGGTATTAATGTTGCTTTTACAGAGAAAACCATTCAATGCAAATCACTACATTAACAGAATATGTGAAAAAATATATGATTTGCTCAATAAAAGCAGAAGAAGTATTTAATAATAATACTCAGCAATTTTCAAACTAATAATTCTTATCGAACACTGATTAGAATAGAATATTTAAAAACTGATAGAGTGTACCCACAAAAATGTAACTAACATTCCTAATCAGTGCTAAAATATTGACTATTTTCCTTTGAGTTTGAGACCACTAAGACGACCACAATCACCATTTCTATTTGGCATGGTATTGGAGGTCATGGTCACGACAAACAGCCAAGGGAAAGACAAGTGAAAAGCAAAAAGATTGTTGCATATTCATATGACTGAATATTACACCAAAATGAAAAGCAGTCAACTGCTATGTGCAGTAACATGGATGAATCTCACAGAAAAGAATGTTGAGCAAAGGAAGCCAGAAGAGAGACTAAGCAAGCACGACGTTCAAGTTTATAGTCTAATCTATAAAGATAGATATCAAAGTATTGTGTACATTAACTGTGAGGGCACTAAGAAGGAGCTTGCTATGGTGTTGGAAATGGTCTATATCTACCTCTTTAGTGGTTACATGGCTGAAATTAAGTGAAAAATTATCATCCATTAAATTCGTATTCAGCTCACTTCTGTTTTTGCACTGAGTCTCGCTCGTGTCAGATGCATACAATTTTAAACACTTTTGTTTCATAATGACAATGACATAGCTTCCCTCTAAGGAAGTAGAGCAGAGGTAAGAATTTGAGAGTTCGGAGGGAAAAACACAGGGCCATGGAGAGTGATCTCAGGTCCAAGTGGGACTGGGGGCGATTGTCATTTAATCAGGTAGGAAGAAAGGCTCTTAAATTACCAAGAGTCTATCTTGAACATAATACTTAATGATAAACTACAATATAGCAATATGGTTAATGTTTTGTGGTGCAATTTCACATTTCAAGGTGTTTTGAAAATTTAGTTAAGTATATGGGAATCAATCATGCCCCATAATTCTATTAGGTGCCCAAGCTAAATATTTTAATATTTTAACTTCTCATTTAGAGAATATTCATATATTAATCAAATATTTATGTCCTATTTCATGACCAAAGACCCCTAAGGCTGTGCAAGGCATTTTAAGGATTGCTATAAAGGGCAAAACGATGGTTTAAATAAGATAAAGTACTCTTTGGGGGCAAATTCCTTCTTGCAGTTGCATTTTGATGATGGTTTTCATTCCTTAATATCTAGTTGTAAGCATTGGTGGCAAACATGTTTCCTCCAGAACAGTTTTGTGCAGGCACGTCAGGGAGAGGTGCTTGAGGTCTAGCCTTAAGACATTTTTCTAGCACATCCTAAATATCCAGGAAGTTCAGTAAAACTCCAAGTGAGTAAGCCGTTATCATTTAAGATAATAAATGAGTTGAATTAAGCTTCCTATCTCTTGGGCTATCCTTATTATTAAGGAATCCTCGGGGACTTAGGAAAATGTATATGCATATATATATATTTTAAATATTCAAAATAATACTACCATAGTAATAATATATTTTATTATACTAATAATACTAATAAACTAATGTGCATATTTTTACTAATATACTAATATTACTGTACATTAGTAACATATAATAGTAGTTCATATACTAATTTTAACTAATATATAATAGAATGCATGTAATAATACTAATATTACTTATATATTAGTACTATTTTATATACTTTGAGTGTGTCATTTCTTTCCTTTAGTATAAGAAACATATATTTAGAATATTTTGATTATATAAACCCAAAGCACACGTGAATTTGTGTAGAACTCTTATCAGCAAGAAATAAGATATTTGTTAGTATGCCAGGTTTGGTTAGCTGCAAGGCTAGTGAGGCAGAGTAAATAAACATATCGTGAAGCTTAAAGTATCGATTCTAGGTCTTTTATACCAAGAGGGATATATTATAAGCTAAAAGGAAGCATAGAATATTTTCTGGTCCATTTGAATCACAAAGAGCACATCGCTGAGCTGTGGAAAGTCTAAGCGAGCTAGACACCCTTGGACATCACGGTGTGAGTCAGGGCTGCACATCTGGGCTGCACCTGCACTAGCTGTCCCTCCAGGCTATGAATGCGCCACCGGACCCACTATTGTTAGAATAATATTCCAACACGAGTAAGATATATCTTGTACTGTGTATTTCAGTCATGAATACATTTTACTCAGATTTTGAGGTTGTTTTTTTTTTTTTTAAGGAATGCAGATGAAATCATAGGGACAAAGGAAAGATTTGAACTTTGGAAATCTGTGGTTTAAATTTCCTCATATATGAATTTCTGCCTTCTTGAAAGTGGTCACTTGAAAGCAGAACCTCAACTTATTTCTCAGTTTCTAAAAACACGGAATGGTTACAAAAGCATTTCTTTTTGACTTGTAGAAGATCTGGTTGTCTTGAAAAAGTTTTGTAATTGTTTTCAATAGTTTCAGCTCATCAATGTCCTCAGGAGGTCAACTTCGTATTTTAGGGTTCAGCTTCCTAGTGTCCTGAGCAATGGTGAAAGATTCTGGCAAACTTGAGAGAGATCCTTGGGTTACTAAAATGATAGCCAAGCTTGAGGCATGAGGATCATAAAACAAACTGGAATGCACTCTGTGCAAACACAACATGCTGTTTATTTTATTAATCTTGAAGCCAAATCAAATATATAGTGTATAAGATGAAGTACGGACATGTGTGTGTTTCCTCTTAGGTAAAATCAGCATGGGAAGGTGTAGCAGTTTGGCATTGTTTATGAATTCCAAAAATAGTTATTGGATTATGTTTGTAAACTGGTCTGTTGGAGGTATCACTTTTAATTGATTAAATTATGATTAGGACTTTGATTGGGCCATATCAGTAGGGCGTTGAGCCCCTACCCCTTGGTGGGTGGGGACTCACAGATAAAAGACATGGCAAAGGACTGAGTGGAGTTTTGGTGCTGGAGTTTTTGAGCCCTGGGAAGTAAGGACACACAGAGGAGCTTGGTCTTGAGGAAGGAGAGAAGGCCCTGGGAAAAGAGATGAGCCGTTCACCTGACAGTCTACAGCTGGCCTTGTGGAGAGAGCAAGCAGCTGAGCCTGGAGAGAATCAAGCCCCGGGGAAGAGAGACAAAGCCTAGAGAGCCTGACCATGGAGCCTTAAGAGGAAGATGAAGGCTGAGCATCAGCAGTCATCTTGCTCCAACATGTGGCAACAGACTTTGGTGAGGGAAGTAACTTAAGCTTTATGGCCTGGTAACTGTAAGCTTCTACCCCAAATAAATACTCTTTATAAAAAGCCAACAGATTTCTGGTATTTTGCATCAGCATCCCTTTAGCTGACTAATACAGAATTCAATGGAAAAGCATGGTAGAAAGACCACACATGGCATCAGGTGACTGCCCTTCTAAACCCTGTGTCACCAATTGTAAGTGACTACAGTTCTCTGAGTCTCAGTTTGCTCAATCATGAAATGAGAGAATAAATCTCACTAACTTATCCTGTGGTTCTAAGGGTTAGCAAAGATAATGTCAGGTGCTCACGGCAGTGCCTTGAATATGGTCATGTTTAGAGAAGGAATTATTTTACTAGACAGACTTCCTAAACAATGCATTCTTTGTAAAGGGGAATAGAAGCCTTTCAGATACATACAATTAATCTTCTTTAAAAAAAAAAAAAAAGCAGAGAATTTAAAGCAGAATCAGTTTCTTTTGGTTCTGTCATTGTTTGCTGATTCCTTATTCACAGGCTCATCAACAATAAATGATTTCATAAAAATCCTATACCTGTCGACTACCTTATTTTTATGAGCCCAGATAAAATAGTTTGGGGCAAATACATTTAAGTAAACCCCAAAGGGGTCCTGAACCCTGCATTAGATCAGGATTGGATATGGCAGGGTCTGATAAATTACTGGCCAAGGATTGTGTAGTCAGAAAACATATGTTCTAACATCTTCAAGATCTCAACTGTTGAATCAGAGAAGCAGGACTTCTAACACTGACTTATGCCCTTCTAAATGAAGATGAAGAGATACTATCAAAAATGTTATTTTCATGTAACCTATGTCTTCAGATGATGGAGCAATTTTTCATTAAAGTTGAATACTACATTATCAAATGACAAATTTTTTTCATAACCATATCTATAAATAATATGGGTAGAAAATATAAGTATAGCCTATTTCCATTTCAAAAATATTCTTAAGAACTTCATAGATTCTTAAATTTTTCACCCATTCTCTACAGAAATATGCCTGCACACACTTGCTCATGGCTTTATACAGAAGAGAGGCAAATGCTTCCCAGAAGTCCAGGTTCAGGTTCACTCAGTAAAGAAAAGAAAACTAAAAAGTAAATCCAAATTCATTGATTATTTTTTCCTTCCTGGACTATATCAACTAGATTCAATGATCTCCTTTCATTTTCTTTTGTTCCACAAATATTCACAAGCCTTTTTTGAATTTGCATAGTAAAACATTACATTCACAATATAATATAAAATATATGTAATGGCTGTCTCAAAATGATTACAACTTCATTATAATCTGGAACAAAATAAAGACTATATTAAAATACTATAATACAAGATACATGACACAATAGTATATAACTATGTTTAAATAGCAAAATATGTAAAAGCAATATTATTTAGTTGAATGATACATGTGATACACTATTTTAATTATTGAAACAAGTAGAAAAAGAGATTTGACAACCATTATAATTTAACAGCAAGCACATATTTGGCTTTATAATCCCCAGGAAATATTTACTTTTCATCCTTAATATTAAGAGAAAGTAAAGAATATGATACATGTATTAGCAGGATCCAGTAGATTTTTTAAATAGAAATTCTTGTTTTATACTACTGTTGAAAGAGTAATGGGCTATTACTTCTGTTCTTAATCTCATAGATTTCGAATCTAGTAAGAAGAAGGTTTTTTTAATTATATTGAGACAAAACATTGAATTGTAATTTATTTCCTGCCCTTTGTCCCAGCCCTGCAAAAGCCTCTACTTTCTGCAAGAGTGGCTTCTAAACTTTTGGGGCAGTTAGAGAATCACATATAGTAGAAAATACATTTTTTTTTTAATCTTTTCTTGCTCCAGGGAAATTGTGTGTGTAGATATGAGCATGTCCACGTGTACACTGACATGAAATTAAAATGGGCCAAATCAATAAACCTCAAACTTCTTTTATTGTAAACTTCTAAGTGACCAAAAAAAGTAGTGTGGATGAGTAGATGAATAGACATCTGATTTGAGGCCCTCACCTGATTCTAGGGCATTAACTGTTGCAAACCTAGTGTTTATTCAATTTGATTTATTCCGAAATAATGAAATTATCCCTTTTTGCCACTTTATGGGCCCGTCAGGGAGAGCAAAGATAAATCCAAATGTTAAATTGATCATGTATCAAAATCATATATATCTAATACATTTTTATTCTCTTTTTTATCTTAACCCAATCATCATCAAAAGTGGCTGTTATACCTACCACTAAAACTGTGCTTTATGAACTAATTTCATTGCCCTTATTCCATGCTGCTCAGTGTTTATTGATGCAAGTAGGAAGTGGGAGATAAACCTGGATCCAATAGCCGCAGATAAACTAGCAACAGGAGAGTGAAGTGTTGTATTTTTGTTTGTTCAGGGAACTGCATTTTAAGAGGTGCTTGGAGACACAAGAAAAC
>JAQZBX010033316.1:0-18450 GCA_029593785.1 Cabassous unicinctus | reverse complement strand
CAATGAGGGGGGACTTAACCTGAGTTACAGCCTACCAACGTGGTCGAATCAAAGCCCTAATCTTAACATAATTTAATGAAAGACATTTCAGCTGAATCTAATACAATCAAAGGGTATCACAGAGGAACAGACCAGTTTACAAACATAATCTCTCTTTTTGGAATTTATAAATAATCTCAAACTGCCACACATGGTAAAATAGTTTTATAATACTAATTTCATGTGGCATAACATGTAACAACACCTTAGCTTTGCAGCTATTAAGAGGTTTTAAGATACTGCCCGAGCTGGTCTTTTTTTCTCATGGTTTTCTGCACAGTATTGATTAATGAGTTCGTATTTCAAAGCACTCAAATTTCTAGTTATGATGATTTCACCCAGGTTGTCTGGTTACTGTATAAGATCACTGAGAGATTTGTCTACTCTGGTATTGGTCAATGTTATCACTGCAACTGGCTAGATGGAACGTGTTTACAATTTTGGTGATTTTGCACTGTGCTTCCAAGATGCCTTAAAAGATTTCCAGATGCACCCACATTCCTCTGCTTTACCACATATGCTCCTTCATGATTATTTTGAAAAGTATATTATAGTTAAAAATTTTTGCTTCCACTGCATAATGCATGAACTTGTCATTTTTATATTAAACATAGTTTTCATATCTACTTCCTAGAGAATGCTATGGTCCATGTTTTGCTTTGAAACTGAAGCAATGATGAGAAAAATACCTATGTACTGAATATCACAAGATGTTAGAATGCCAAATGCTCTAAGATCTCAGAATGGCTCGTATGTCAGTACTTAATCTGCTTTAGAATTTTCTTTTGCAATCCAGAAACTGTACAATTACCATCTATCTTTAAGCATTCCAATATTTGTTTCATGCTAGTATGAAAACCTTGTGCCTATATTTTTTTTAGAAAACATATTAACCTCCAAAAAATATATATTTATTAATTATTCTTTTAAACACAAGAATATCTTAAAACAGAGTTACAGGATGAAGTTTTACTCTGAGAGAAAATCAAGGTAAATGGAGAGAGAGAGAACACAAAGTGTCCACACAAACTAGCCAACAGAAAAATAGCATCTTGGCAATTTAATGAAGAATAAACCATGAATTTAGTTTATATAGCAGTAGATGTGTTGTGGAGAATTACTCAATCTGTACTCAGCTTCCTGCTGGGTTAAATGTGAGCTAAATTATTATTTTGCTTACATTTACGCCCTTGTAGATTGCAAAAGCAGTGCTTTCTTTTTTATCTGCTTTGTGCATTATAGCAAAAAGTCTAATCCCACACATTGCATTGAACACAAAATAGTTCATGCACAATTCTAACAAAGTACTGTGGTCACAGAATTTTAAACTGCGTCAAAGAAATGAGGCAATTTTTTAAAAGATAATTTCACTGGAAATTTTATAATGCCTTAACTGTATATATTTTCTATTTCACCACACCATACACTCTAAGTCAATGTAGCATCCTACATCATACATGCACTGTAGTAAATAACCTTAATGAATATCAAGTATGGAGGAAGTAAGTCCATAACATAAACCTACTCACCCTTGTATCTCTAGCACCTACCACGAGCCAGGCATAGAGCATGCTGGCAAAACCATTAATGGAATAGATAAACAAACATATCATTACTCAAAATAAGGACTCTACTCATGTCAGAAAAGCTCTCTCAAACAGAGCGGTCTCAGTGTGACGCGCCCTGTGCAGCTGTGGGTCTCGGTGCATTTCCCTGCTGCAGCACACCTGACAGACATGCTGCACAACAACACTGCCAGTGGGCAGAATCGGCTGTGATGCTCGCTCATCAGGAGGGGGCCTGTGCCATTTGAAAACCCTCAGGTGATCCAAACCTCCCCTCCTTAAGTTAAAATCCCCGCCATATCAAATAAAAGGCAATAAAATAGAATAGGGTTTCTTGGATTTTCAACGATGGATTCTTTCCTGTGACAAATTCCCCATAGTACGGGATTCTAAAATGGCCCTTCATCAGACCACAAACTCTCTATAATTCTCAGGGCGAGTCAGCATTTTGAACAACCCATGGCCTTCATAACTCGCGTCCTCCCCGTTTCATTTTCCTGACACAATATTCTTGGTGAGACTTGGATCACAGTATAAAAGTGGTGAAAGCAAGGAAGGAAAGGAAGCTTCAATGTGCTGAGCCAACAACTGTGCTCAGGCTTCCCCTGTGGGAGCTCCGCTGGCTGCCTCACTTTTCACAGAGCCGGGCTGAGGCTCGGACACTCTGCTAACACCTAGCCGAGGGCAAGCGGGACCCTTAACAGAGAGCTACTGAAGTCACCAAAGCCCGCTCCACCCACTGCTCCAGCTTTCCACACGAGGCTGCAGAGCACAGCGGTTAGAAGCACAGTCTGGAGCCAGACCACCCTCGTTCAAATGCCAGCTTGGCCGCGCACTGGCCGCGTAACTGTGGGCACGTCTCTCTGTGCCTCAGCTTCCAAATCTGGAAAATGGGGATAATAACAGTCAGTAATAATACTTACCCCATAAGGTTGTTATGAAGAAGAAATAAATTAATAACTGAAAAGCACATAGAACAATTCCTGGCTCATAGAAAGCACTATATATTTGTTAAATAAATAAAACATCTTAAAATATGTCTAAGGAAACCAATCAAGAAATATTTAGTGAATGCCTAACATGTACAACACAAAAGTAAACTGGGTGTTTAAAATGAAATTTGTTCATTTCATTTGTCCAGATTATCACTATTCGACATTAGCTTAGAAAAGTAGATGCTGGTTTTTGTGGATAACATTTCAACTTTTTTATTCATTTTGTTTATCTTCCCTATTTCCACTCCCCAGATTTACTGATAATCATGAATTGTACATCATTTATGCTAGATCAATTAAAATATTTATTTAAAAACTAACAATTCTGTCACAGAAATGGGTTTCTTAATTCAATATCACATAACACGAGGGAGAAAAACAAATCAAAAACACTTGATTGAATTTAGTACTAAATCTCTCAATGTTGCTTTCAAGTGATCTCACAAGAAACTTACTACATATAAAAAGAAAAAAAAAAATCCAAAAGCATACATCTCATTAATTTGACATCAGGCTTTCCCCACTCCTCCTTTTTTATTGTACAAATTAATCATAAACTAATCTTGAATGCTCTGAATTCAGAAACATGCTATAACACACACTAATACTAGACTTTTGTAAGTGCGTAGAAATAACAGTAAATTTCAACTTCTGATATGTTTATATTTACATAAATGACTGCATATCCAGTGAGGTAAATTATTCTTGATTTGTATTGCATTTTAAAGATGATTATGCTTAAGTTAACAAAACTGAAGGGAAAAGATACTTCCATTTCAAAGACTATTTCAAAGTGTGGGTACAAATGATTTTAAATATCAGAATATCTGTTATCAAAGAGACAAAAAGTAAAACACACCCAAGTAAAACCACCCTAACTTTCCTAGGTAATTTTCTTATCCTCTTTATAAACCAATCTAATTTGGCAATTTGTGGCCAGTCATCTATCATTTTCTTCGAAAACAAATGAATGTGCTTAAATGTTGTCATCAAATTGAAGTTCACGCTACATCTAACATATTTAAAAGGACAGAAGCAATAGAAGAAATGGAACCACAAATCAAATACTATTCAATTATTCAAATAAATCCCTTTCTCCTCCCCAAAGCAAGCTCATATAACAGATAAGTACTAGACAAACTGCTTCTGAATGTTAAAAATGAATTTACTTACCTTGGCCCTCTGAGGGCAGTATTACCTAACACAAAGACAGAAATTTCAGAAAACAATCATTACTATCATTTTAATTTAAAAAAAATTTTTTTTAATTTTTAAATAAATCTGAAATGGGCATTTATTTTCATCATATTTAAATATGTCTTACTCCATCATTATCCATACCTGTAGAGGCAAAATAATGTTTTGTTTTTTTTTTTTTCAAATGTCTCCAGTAACTCTGAAAGGAAAGATTTCTTAAAACCAAGGCATCATAAAGGAAATGCCTTGATGTCTCAATATCATAGAAGTCATTGGAAATACAATGAAATTAAAAATTATAAAAAATGATTCTGCACTGTGAAGATTCCCTATTAAGTTCCTATTGCAATATTCTCTGTGGAATAATTTGCTTTTTAAAATTGCACATCAGAACCTAAGAATCTTTCAGTAAGAGATAAAGTAATTCAAAGAGATTAACATTCAGCCCAAACTATAGGTGTTCAGGATTCTTATTAAAAGCTGCCATTAGCCAATAGGCTTATTAGTTATAAATCACTCATTTATTAATAAAAAACAATATAAATGCAAATAGGCAGCATAGGGTCAAAGCATCCATTTATTTTCATAATGGTTGTGAAACTATAAAAATCTTAACACAGCATAAGGATTATCAATTTACCTTCTAGAATCTAAGCCAATTTGCACTGGATGCTTCATTCCTTTTCTTCTGGAAGTTTTCATATTTCACACAAAATAGAGAAAAAGTTTTCTGGTATTCACTTACCAAAGAGTTTTTGTAATATACAAAACAGTAGCTACCTCTATATAACCCAATGGCATGACAGACCATTAATATAAGAATATAAAAAGTGCCTCTCTTCATGTCAGAGTTTTATGCATAAATTTATCAGTGATTATCCAGAATAAACTGACTCCCTAAAAGAAAAAAAAAACCTAGCCTAAAGAGAGTTTACAACGCAAACAGGGAACCCTAATTCAAACATTGGACTACGGTTAATAGTACAATTATAATAATGTTCTTTCATCAAATTTAACAAACGTACCACACGAATGCAAGGTATTAATTACTTTACACAGAGAGATTATCTGGCACATGGCTACCATTTAGTAGAAATATACTTTGTTTTTTTTTTTAAAGATTTATTTATTTATTTATTTATCCCCCCCTTGCTGCTTGTGTTCGCTGTGTCCATTTGCTGTGTTTTCTCTGTGTCTGCTTATCTCCCCCTTGCTGTGAGGTCTTGCTGCATCAGCCCACCATGCCGCGCGGGCCGGCCTGCCCTCACAAGGAGGCCCCGGGAAGCGAACCCGGGACCTCCCATATGGTAAACGGGAGCTCCATCGACTGAGCCACACCCGCTTCCCAGAAATATACTTTTATTCCGAATTTGTATTTACTTTTAAAAAGTTCTTGCTTCTATAACTTAAGATACAATTCTCCACTCAGGAACTATGTCCTTATGTGGCATAATTGTGAGTAAAATAGGTTTTTAAGATTTGTTCTACTGGAATTAAACAGTTTTACTCTTTCTAAAGAGTACAATACTATGGAAATTAAGACCAAAGAGAAATTTTTAAAATTAAATTCCAAAACCTTTTTTGCTAAAACAAAAAATACAGTGAGCTATCATAACAGAGTCAGATGAACATAATGCAAATGCAGAGAAGAGAAAGAAGGTCATTTTATGAAATTCCTTTTTGTAATAAATATATATATTTAAGCTTAAATATCTCTTCAGAAAGATGCCAGGAAACAACAGCTGGTGTTCTATGTGCTTTCACTTAAAGTATAAAATTATGAACTTTGATGCTGTGTTCCAGTCTCAAGCAAATAAGTGACTTGCTTAGCCAAAAAAATCTACACACTTCACGGTTTATGCCTTTCCTGCCTTTGTATCTTAATCATCTTCTGTTCTAAAAAGTGCTACCAAGTTTACCAACATCTTTAATCAGATTTTCTTCAAACTAAAACACATTAAAAATTTTAAGCCAAAACATTTAGCAAGATTCCTTAAAGAATATGTCAGACAGTGAAATACTCTTCTGTTTTCAACATACTGGCCAATATTTTTAAAAATTACTATTCATGCAGGATTTTTCTGAGGCACAATTCAAATACATCTCTATACCATTAAAGCTAAAAGTTCCTGTATTTTTTTTTTTTTTTAGTTATCCTGGAAATATACTAAGTACAGTTACATTCTTATGTGAAAATGCCCTCATAGTTAAATATAGTTTCATCCTAATCTGTGATTTCATAGGCTACAGGGATAACTCTACTTCTTTGGTACTACAAGTTGTTTTTAGTAAAAATGATGCCATTATTAAAAATAGACTGTAACCTTTAACTAATCATGTACCATTAATAATAAAATTCCTCTTAGGAAGCTAGCATTGCATTTTACATCACTCAAATTAAGGTTTGTTTTTCCTAGTACAGCCAATTTATTCATGGAAACTACTATGGAAGCCTCTTCTCACTATACCCAGTCCTACTAACCACTCTTGGAACCTACCTATTCAGGCAGCTCTCCCAGGCACTAGATCTCGACTCTTCATCCAAAATTACTGAAAATTATATAGTAAAGAAAGAATGCCTGATGGAAACACACATTTTAAAAGAAGAGTTTTAAGAAACACCTACTATCTGTGTGGGATAATCATCCTATATTGAATTTTTTGAGTTTATTGGGTCACGTGCAAATCCATTTCTTTACTCCTCTAAGAAAACACTCTGTCAACTCCCAGCACTGTCATCACTATATGAACTTGATGAGTTTTTTCATGTACAAATCAAATAATGCTTCAAAATTCCATAGGGGGCGAAGTATTATTTTTCATAGTGTTTGCTCACTATAAGTACACTTTTTATTATAAAGTATTCCAAAATCTTATTTTAAAAATTAGAACCCCAAATACAGCTTAAATATTGATCAAAAACAGAGAAAAAAATGTTGTTACAAAATAATTTTAAATTAGTGCTAAATTAAAGGAATTAATATAATTCTTCAGAATCCCATAATGAATTTTTAAGTAGAAAAGTGATTTTATAGGATAATATATAAAATCTTAATTACTGAATAACCACTCATACCACAACCCAAAATTCAAGTTTCATTTACATTCTCTCTAAACAACTGATTTCCTCCCAGATTTATGAAATAATCATAAATCACTAAATAAACCCAAAGTTTTAAGAACACAACCATATTTTGGTGACCATTCTCTTAAATGGCCCCTGTAACTTCACATGCTCACTCTGCAATAGGTCACAGCATAATATAAGTGAGGCCAATGCAACAGTTACAGACCTCTAGACAAACACCTTACAAAAATAATTAGTACTAACATCTACTACTGAATACATCCCAGACATTCTAAATATGTTATTTCCTTTAGTCCTAACAATATCCTTGAACAGCAGTTATTGTTTCCCTTTTTTTTTTTTTAAACAGTTGAAGATTGAACATTGAAGCTTGATAAGGATAAAGGACTTTTCTAAGGTTATTCATCTGGTTAAGTGATATTCAAATCTGGTCTATGTAACTTCAAAGACACTCTGCCTTTAATATTTCAATTACTTTAATGTATATATTTCCCTGTACTACAAAGATTTGGAAAATGACTGAAAAACTGAGAAGTAGTATGATATGATGAATAAAATATAGAACTACAAGTTTGCTTTTATGAAAGCTTGCTTTTGTTCAGCCACTCACTAACACCTTGACTGCTGGTAAACCACACTCTCAATTTATTAATACTTCTACCTGGAAAATAGCATGCTGTTTGCCTCCAAACTTAGCCGGGATACAAGGATTGACTATGAAACTATAAATATATGTACATAACTCTATACACAAAAATCTCAATATATTTGTGGCCTTCCAAATAAAAAAAATAAAATAAACACACAAGACAAAGGAAAACTCCAATGTAGCTGATGATTCTCTCCACCTTTTCAGAAAATATGAGTTAGAGTCACTTACAGAAAAACTGATAGTGAGATATAAGGTTTTTCTAGAATGAATTGGTCTCTCTTCACGAAGCATAGAAAATAACAGAAAACCTTCCTTTAACTCTTCCAGAAAGACACTACTGAGATGCAAAGCTTAGTCAGTATGTTTGCCTTTCAACCATGCTGTAAGCATTTTTGCTAAACAATTATGCAACAAAACCTTAAGGGTTTTAGAAAAGCACAAGTTTACCAAAAGTCAAAATATAAATTCTGTTTTTCCACTCATCTTTTTTTGTAATATAAATCCAAATGGCAAAAAAGAAAGAAAGAAAAAGAGAAGTTAAGGGTTTACCTTTTAGGTTTTTTGTTTTTGGTCATTTTACTCACATTGTGACTGGTTTTGAAATTTTACAAAAAAGTTGAGATGTTCTAGAGAATAAGTACCTTTGAAAATTTTTAACTTAACATCACTGCTTCTTCTCAATTATTTAAGGTCAAGGTAATAAAGCAGACATCAAAATAAACATATTCACTTCAACCTAAATGGAAAAATTGCCACAGCATTTAAATATATGCCAGATACATCAAATACCTAATACCAAATGACAAGAATGGATCAGAAGAAAATACAAAACCAACTGATCAATGCATGACGAAAAGACATGCAGCCATTTACAGAAACAACACACCCAGAGGGGAAAAAACAGTGACAAACAGGCCCACTTACTGTATAACTTTGTTTCACAACTAGGAGCATCTAAGCTCAAAGTATGATGGAATTATTTAGTAAAATAAACTTAGTACTCTCTATCTCACCCCTAGTGGTAGACTATAAAACAAATCAATTCAGTTTCAACTAATAGTTTACATACTGCCTGTGTTCAGCTGTTAATATACGTGTTATGAGCGTGGCAAGTCACCTGACTTCCTAATCAAAACCACCTCTTATCAGTTAGCAATTGACATGGAACATTCACCAAATGTATTAGCCATCATCTATACAGAGAAATCAGAAAGTTTGTATTGCCATCTAAAGACGTTGCTTTCTAAAACTAGATATGAATATGGGAGGAAAGAGGAAGTATTAAACTCCTAAACTAATTAACAAAACGAGGGGAGGGGGCACACGGGAAAACAATGATAATTAGCATGTACCCTTGGTTAACCAAATCCACACACACTCATTCTGTATATGCACAAACATCAGCAGCATCATAAACCGTCTCAAGTCCTAGCCATTATTCAGTTCGACATCTGCACATGTTTATGCGTCTCTCCAAACAACCTCTTGAACACCCTGCTGGAGCTGTCATTTTTTTCTTCTCCCTATCTGGCAGATGGCAAGTCAACAATCGGCATCAACAGCAGCCGAATATCTCCCCCTTCATCCTACCCCCCTCAACAGACACAATAATAACTTCTTTGTGCTTCCCTACAATGCAGCTGCTTAAACCATTTCGCTACAAGGCTGCTTTGCCTTAATAAAAAAAAAAAAATCCCTTCTGTCAAGTCTAAAAAGCAGCATAATGTTAAGCAAGCTAAAGCCACAGCACAGCTGCAAACGGGCAGACACGTTGACAGCTCCTCCCTTAACAAAGCCCTGTGAATGGAGGGGGTTCATCTGAGGCTCACACAGTAATTAGGATAAAAAAGTCCGACAGCCTCTATTATGCTAAGGGAAAAAAAACTGGACAGAACTGGGCTGCTGTTTTGCGTCAAGAGTTCTGCTGCAGAGTAGATAAATCATGTTGGGTTTTTTCCTCTCTTTTTAAAGACAGTAATAAGGAGGATGAGAGAAGCTAATTTGAAAACTTGGACACAGTAATTGTACCATATGGTGAGCATTTATCCTTTCTGAAATGCACGCTAACAGTCACTTACATGCACACTGCTTTGTTTTACAGTTGTTATTCTCTCTACCATATTCATAAAATGGATTTGAATATTTGATACTCAAGAGAAGTTGTGTGTAATTAGCAACAGAACTGCCTGGGTTTAATTTATTGGCCTTACACTACAATCTAGAAAATGCAAAACAAAATTAAACAACGTGTCCACTTTGTAAAATGTTTTTATTCTTTAGCTCAGTAACAAAGGAACGGATACAGGTATACTGGAGTGTTTCTAAGTTAAGGTATGGTGCATTTTGAAAATTCCAGAAGAATAAGCTATAGCTGTTGGTAATATTCCTACTGGCCCATTTCAAAGACACACTATCACCATGAGAATGACCTTTCATTAAGACCATCTGGTTCAATTTTCTATCTGACTGAAACAGATGTAACTCTCCTTCAGATATTTTATCAGTAAACCCACACTTAGAATTTCCTTGTATGTGGCCTAACAAATTTTTAAAAACTAGTTAAGTACTATGTGCCAAGACCCATGCTAGGCACAGGGAGGAAGATACAGTATCAAAATCTCTCACATTTCTAAAATAAAATCTAAACATAAACGGACTTCATATAAGGAATTAAGAGCTCAGTACACAACTCGAGAGTACCTATTCAACCTTGAAGTAATCCGTGTCTTAATAAAAATAAACACATTGATGACAATAACATCCAAATGCTACCCAAGAAGACTGTGACCTCAGCCAAGAAGGTAGGCATAATTACATTCGGAAGGAACAGCCCTAACCCGTAAGTATTTCCAATAATTTGTGCTACCGGTATTGGGCCATAGGACCAACTTATCCTGAGATAAAAGTACTGCACTGTGTATTCTGCTTTACAGTTTACTAAACATCTTCATATATTAAAACGTGTCTTAAAGGCTCACTGTGTTGGTTTTGATACATGCAGATGTTTTGTTTGGGAAATATATGACCAGCAATACATGTCTGATTCTGTATACTTTCAAACCAGGTGAACAGCACTGTATTAACATGATCGTGACACGCTCTAGTGTTAAACAATAAAGGGCCCAATGTACAGAGGTGGGATGAGAGAAACTACCTTCTCCTAAAAGCGTGCAGGGAAACTTTATATAGTAACTATCCTGGTTAACTAAAAAATGAATAATATTGTTTGGAAGATAAGTTCAAAGATGGGAACCATTTAATGACTGATCACTTCATCATATAAAGTTAAACAGCCATTCTTGGTGCTATTTAGGAAAATTAAGTTGAAGATATATTTGTTAGCTGTAAGCTCCATTGAGTTATAACACTCAGGGTATTGGATCATCAAACTTAAGGGAATAATGATGGACTTGACTTCAGAAAAGGTGCTGTTACACCACTTTCATCAAAGTTTTTCTTAGCTAAATCAATCAACAATTTTTAAACTATCTGAAATCATTTTTTAAGTTTTATTGTGGTAACATTTATAACATAAAATTTACCATTTTAACCATTTAAGTGTGTAATTCAGCAGCATTAATTAAATTCACAGCGTTATGCTACATTCACCACTGTCCATTACCAAAACTTTCTTCTCATCCCAAACAGAAACTCTATACCCATAAAACAATACCACCCAACCCCCATTCCCCCAGGCCCCTAGTAGCCTCTAATCTACTGTGTCTATGAATTTGCCTGTTTTATATATTCCATATAAGTGGAATCACACAATATTTGCCCTTTTGCATCTGTCATTTCTTTTAGCATACTGTTCTCAAGAGTCATCCAAGTTGCAGCATACATCAGTCTAAAACCATTTTCCATTGTTAATGACAATGCAAAAAATCAAACTGTCCACAGGAATAAATCAGACTATTTTAAAAGCTTCTTCTAATAAGAAACATTTGATAAGAGTAAAAACAGTTTAAAGAAAATGTTTCTTTAGTATAATTACAGTTCTGAAGACCATCCTTTACCCTAAGGGGTGATGAGAAAAATTGTTCTGATAGAAGGATTTTTTTCTCAGTGTTGAAATTCAGATGGAACAAAGCTGTAAGAAAATGTTCATAAATTAGAATTACAGAATCAAGTGATACTATTATTTCTGGTACACATTCTCATTTCTATTTACCTATAGTATGTCTTTTTTAAGAGCTTATATATGCCACAGAAGTAAAAAGTTGATGTGTTCTTGTTACATGTGAATAACTGAAGTCTTGCTAACAAGTTCAACAGGTACCAGATACGATTTGTAATATATGGATTATTCTTAAATACTTGCAAATATTTGGTTAAAGACTGTAATGCATCGTTAAGAAAACAATGAAGACTTTGAAATTCAAGAAGAGGAACATATTCATATGGATTTAAGAGAAATGCAAGCAATGCATCAGTTTACAACAAACTTTTCCTTCCTACAATAAAAGCAAATCATGAAAAAACTTTTTTCATAAAATTTCAGAGTAAGAGAGTCTAGAAGTTAAAAAGGAATGATTACTTAATATTTTGTTATGATGATATGGAAATGAACGGGAAGAAGAGAGGTTGTTTCTCGAACAGTAGTCAGAAGCAGGCCTCAGCCAAAGACGTACCTCTGAGACCTCACCCTTTAACGCTCATTCAGCTGCAAGAGACCCGCTGAAGCGAATACACGCAGATACTAATGCCTCCCCCGATGAAAGGCACTGTGCAGGTACACACCTCATGCAAAGTAGATCTAGAAAGCGACAAAGTCACTTCCCTTCATTCTGTTCAGTTCTGCATGGTATGGTGCCCACCTCTCTGTCTTTCCCTCTAGATCTCCTCCCTACCAGTGCGCTGCATCTCAGCAAGTCTACTGTATTGTCCCCTCCTCTCCCACTAGCTCCTGTTCCCGCATAAGTACAGCTTGCAGTTAGCCCATAATGGCAATTCTAACTCTGACACATTATGGCTTCACTTCTCATTTCTTCACTGCTTCAGTCTTCCATCTTCGTAATTCCTTAAAAGAGCTCTTGAGCTAGACACCTACCTAAGAGCTTGACTGGGAGGAGGGGTGTCTGTCTACCTCCAAACAACAGAAGGTGAGAAGAGAACCGCTTCCCTTAGAAGGGGTATGGGTGGAGCAATAAGTCATTGCATCTCTAGTATACTTAGTTATGCTGGGGGGTGGGGGTGGGGGGGTTAGGCATTCAATAAACAGATTTCTAGTTTACTGGATTAAGGTTTAGTAATTAGGAAAAAACACTAATAATTAAAAGCCTCATGGAGTAAGTCACTGAATTGGTTAAACACTTTTTTTTTTTAATTTATGATTTGTATGACCACTAGACAGAACAATTCAGGCATACATGAAGAACTCACTTGAGTGTACCATTTCTGTTAGTTAATAAAACACAGTCATGTTTTTATACTAGTGAATATTTTTAAATAATGTATTTGAGAATAACACTATTCCTATGGCAAAAGTGTATACAGAACTTCCATACAATTTTAATTTGTATTATAGTCTTTTCATTCTGCTATTTTATACTAGACAACCTAAACAACATCCCGAGATGAGTCTTGTCCCATGGTTTTTAAATTGTGGGTCAAGATTTTAATTTTCAAGGACTAGGTAGTAACAAAAGTACTGGAAGTACATCTGCAGGCAGCTTGGCTTCCAAATAACAATTTAACAGGTTGTTTTGTTTTTTTTTTAATCGGGAGGTCCCAGGGATCAAACCCAGGTCCCTCCATATGGGAGATGGACACCCAAACATTTGAGCCACATCCGTGCCCCAGGAATTTGGAACATCATAAAAATATTAATATAAACAGTAGTGAGATTCTTACATCATTAGTTGAAAAAGCACTAACTATGCTGTAATAATAAAACAGCTGATATTTTTACAATATACCAAGTTTGCTGTCATGCGCCATATTTCATCTGCTCCTCCTCTCAATCTGAGAGACAGACAAGAGAAGCATCACTCTTCAGATCACCATTCTCTGCTCCTCTAAATGGCACAAGAGTAAAGTGGGGATATTCCACTCACGAGTTTCCAAAAGCTAGCTATGGATACCTGAGGAAAGAAGAAAATGAGATTCTGAGCTCTCTCTCACTGGACAGCCACATGTCAAAGACACATGGAAGAAATGCGAGTGCGGGGTGAAGGGCGTGCCAAATTGCCCCGTCGGTCGCTTGTCAACACTAAGGTTGTGGGGTCTTACGATTTTGCAAATCAGGAAGCCAAGATTTAGAGTTGTCAGGAGATATGCCATGGCCCAGTTCTTTTGACTTCAAGCCCAGTGCTCCTCTACCTAATTTGTATATCATAAAGCATCCACTCTAAAGTTTTCCTTATACTTGTGGGAAATCCTGAAAACCAAAATCATCTTTTATAGCATTTCTATTTTAAAAATGAGTTATAAGTTAGAATCCAAGCCACTAAATACACAATGTATCTGAAATCCTCTATACCTATAGGAGTAAGTGTAAGGTAAAAGAAGGGGACTGTATTCTTTATGTACTAGATTTTACACACAGGACGAAAGAGGACTTTCTTCTTCTATTAGAGGTAGCTACTGCTTCCACAACAACAATGCCCAAGACTCAGTAGAGAAGTTCTCTTACCATTTGGTTAAAAGGGAATTTCATCTGCAGCTGAAGCAACTATCAACAGTGGGTAAGAAAATCTCCACATCTTACAGCCATGACCACTGCCACCACACTTGGGAAATGGGGGTTCATAAGTCAACGACTGCACATATTCTCTTTGTTATCATTTAAGAAAGGAAATGAAAATCAGAAACATCAGGTCAGTCATGTATTCTATTTTAAATTTATAGCTATTATTAATGCTTCATTTTCAAAGCTTTTATAAAAAGCTATCTAGGCCACAAACATTTTACCAATTGGCTTTTTTTATTGGCTAATAAAACCCAGTTTTAAGACCCAAAAAGGTAAGTGGTATCAGTTTAAAATATGAAGAGTAAATTTTAGTAAAGTGACTTGAAGAATGTTTTCCTTTGTAAATATTCTATGCAGTATTTTATACGTCCAAAACACACAAAGGAAATTTCACCTATAGATGGCATTGTCAAAATAAAAGATGGCATAGTTCAATACTTTCGTATACTCATTAGGGAAATAATTCAAGTAATATATTTAATGTCCCAACACACAGACACACAAGCTTGCAACAACGTTCAAACATGCCACCTTTTTCTGAATACTGTGTTTGTTAAGATATTAATTAAATCTGAAATAAGCAGAAAATATATTTGCAAATCACATGTAGAATGAGGCAAAATTCTTTTTAAAATCAAGTGTTTAAAATTGTATCCACTTCTCAGAGATTTGAATTTGTTACTTCACAATATTCCTACTCTTCCAACTCTCCTAATTTGTCATACAACTCCCTACTACCTGTAAGTTTTTTTAATATCATTTCCCTAACACAATATTCCAAATTTTTCTCAGTATTCTTTATTCATCTCCCCTCCTCCTACACTGAGTTTTCCTCCAATTGGTGTCACACCCAATTTCTCACTCCCCAATTTACTTTCGTTTTCTTGACTTCTCCCACTTCCAATTCCTAAAAATTGATAATTAAATTTAGAGTAAATTAAATTATTCACTCTAACCAGTGTTGAGTGTATCCCCGAAGGCAATGCTGGTGGCCGAAAAACATAAACCATGAGATCTTAAGTGATATAACATAATGGAAGATTTATTTACAGCTCATGTAAAGTCAACACAAATGTTCCTGGTCAGTGGGTGGCTCTCCTTCAAGCAGTAATTTCTTCCAACTAGAGCCTCTGCCATCTTCTTGGCTTCGTGACTGCCACCAGAAAGGAAAAGAGAAAGGCTAGTTGTGTGGGGGCGGGGGAGGAATGGATTTAGAGAATAACTTACCAATCTCTACTATATTGAACATCCACTGTATGTTCTAAATAAATTCTTTCTTAACTATCTTGGTGTTATAAGAGCTACAAGAGTCACGTAAGAAAGAAAAGCAGCCTCTGGCACTAAAAAGTTTAAAACCTTTCTGGTGAGACTAAATAGACATATTGGGGGGTGGGGAAGGGGAGCCAGGCTCGATTACCTTAATTCAAGAGTTTAATTTTAACCAATTAAAGAGGTACTCTTCTCCAATATAAATATCTTTTAAAATGAAAAAGTAGATACATATTAAGGCTTAATGCAATATGGGGCCAGTCAAAATGCAACTGCCTCTTGTCTTCCTCCTTTTTATTCTTTCCATCTTCCTGGATGTTATTCCCATTTCTAAAAGCTCACACTATATCTCCCTGAAAAATAGGCATGCAAACCATTCTTTTAAAGTGTGTGCTGCAACACATTCCATTGCAAAATAGGGTTACCAAGGATAAATAAGTCATATCCTTAAAATTTCTTTATTTTCTTACTATTTTTTACATCATGGAGAGAAAAGGGAATTAATAACTATGAGAAATTTATCAGTACAATGCAACCCTACCTATTTAGTATCTTTTTAAGTAAGTGTCAGTACACAGAGTCTAAGAGCATTGGCACTAAAGGGAAACAGGCATCAGTGTAGTCTTAGCTGTCTCTTTCCACTGCTCCTAGACAAGGCAGAACTGCAATGACCCTACAGATAACTTTTTAAAGATACAAGAAACCCGGGCATTATGGTACTTTTCAGGTTTTATACAAGATTTAAATCTTTACATATTACATAATAAAATCTTTAAAAGAAGCAAGCATAAAATATTCCAAATAATTTCCAAACACACTTTGGAAGGAAATACATTTTAATTTTATAGTCATTAAAATTTACATAGCTTAACAGGCCAAAGCAGGAGTTATGTTGTTCTCACAAACAGAATGTTTAACACTAAGAACAATTCATATATTTTGACACATCAGCTATTTTCATGCTGCAAGCACTAGACTGCTGACTTAAATTTTATTATATTATGCTTACATTTGAACTTGTTACCATAAAAGAGAAACACGGTATAATACTGAACTTTAGAGAAAAAGAAAAATAAATTGAAATGGCAATAACCTAAATTTACTTTATAAAATAATGTCAGAATTCCATCAAAGCAGTTCCATCTAATTTTTTAACATTTCTAAAACATATTCTAGTCATCCCTCTGAGTGCAGGCACATGAATAAAACACTAAGGATAAAACAACATGATTACCAAAATTTGTTTTACAAGAGGCATTTCCCAGTCACCCAATTTCATCATTCATCATTCCAAGTGTCCATCTCACCCCCAGGCCAAAGCCTAGACAGCCAACAGAGGGTCCTTACCCTACATGTTGAAGATCAACAAATGCAGATGACCAAGAAAACAGACTCCAAAATCGAGAATGAGAACACTGGATGAAAGAACCCTGCCCAACTCCCACTGGGAAAGAAGGGAAATTTCTTCCCGAAATTTCTTCCTGATTGCAGAGAAATGAAGTAGATATTCATGTCTTCAATTAAAACATCAACTAGGCAACCCATGTTCAAAATTATCAAAGCTACTTTTCATTCAACGGTTATTTTCATTTAAAAGGTTAAAGGTAAAATTGTTGATTTTACTAGTAATAACAAGGTCTGACAAACAATTTGAAAAATGATAGATGTTGTTATGCTCAAAATAAACAAACCCTAAATAAATATTGTGCCCAGTTCTCACCAGGTCCTTTATCAACAAGCATTATTACAAAGCAGCCGAAAACTTCATCCCAGAATAAGAAGATAAAGTTGGCTGGCATAGGAGAGTGTTTTGAAGTGCTTTCTGAATACCTCAGTCTCACACTCAAATCAGGAGCATCTGTCCACCAACTGTCAAGATAATGTCTAGCCTAGGAGTTTTCCTGAATTCATCACTATTCATGGATGCCTGTCACTATTCAAAAAGGAAGAAGAGAGAGAGAGAGACAGAGAGAGAAGGAAAGAAGGAAAGAAGGAAAGAACAAACTTTCAAGGCTATTTTCTTTTTCTATATGTCCAAGTGGAGGTAAATATGGAATTGATCACTTCGAAGCTAATCTACTCTGACTCAAGGGCCCTTCCATGAGAATGCAAATGAAATATTCTCTAGAAATCATACATAACTCACCATTTCTTATTAATACCTCACACCCTATTTTACTACTGATTCAAGAATCTCATCCCTATGTTCAAAGCCACTATCTCACCATTAATTTCACAAGTAGATATAAGATAACATTACAATCCAGTCATCAACCCTTAGGAAAACGGCACAAAAAAGTAGAGTGTTTTCACTGGCTTCATTTTAGATGACACTGCAAAATCCACGTTAAATAATGGTGACTCTCTCAAGAAGCTTCACTTAAGGTCGATTCCTATGAAATGTATATCCTTTTCTTCCAAGTCAGAGACAACAAATTCCACTTAATAACACACATATAAATAATCTTCAAGTTACTCAAGAAACAAAACAGGCATACTTCTCTGGGCCACTGTGCCAATGCCCTGTGAGACAAGAAGGGAAGATGGCCCTTGTCCCTGAGGTCCTTGGAAAAAGTCTACACCCAGGAGAAACTGGGATGATATAAGGCCAAACAAAATCAAGAAGAGCTAAGAACTCAGAGAGAGGTCAGACTTCTCCTTACTGAGTGTGCAGTTGTATTATTTTCTTCTTTACAAAGAAACAAATTCATTTGGCTACATCTCTTATTTTCAGTTGTATAAAACCTATATACATTAAAGAACTATTACATGAACAGTCATCAAGGCCAAAAATTAAGAATCAATAAGAAAGTTAGTAGCCAAAGAAATATTTTTTAAAACCAAAAGTGAGCAAAATTTTTCCACAGTACAACATATACTGTACTTTATTATTACATTTCTGACAAAATTATGTATAAACACCTCTAAACTGAAATAGGTTTAAGAGAATGAGT
>JAQZBX010033315.1:0-17386 GCA_029593785.1 Cabassous unicinctus | reverse complement strand
AATTTGTAGTAAAGATTAAGAAAACTGAGCATCATTTCATCTGAGTTTATTTTCTCAATGTGTCCCCATAGCTTTGTACCTATTTTTCCTAAATCAACTAATTTTTTTACTATCGTTTGCATATAAACTTCAGTATGTTTTATCTCCATTTGATTGAGCTTCAATTAAGTTTTAAAAGGAAAGCTAAACAATTTACTTCATCTCTGTGTAGATGGAGGTGGACAATATCAATGCTCACCATATGGCTATCAGAGGTGTCCTCTCACATTTGTCACAATTTATTGTATCAAGGGGACTAAAAAGAAGAGACTGTAAAACCTGGGTTTGAGTTCTGGCTCTGGTCCTCTGCACACACTAATTGTTAGACAGGTCACTTCCCATTTCTGGGGTTCAGTTTCTTGATCTGTAAAATTAGGGTAGTATTTATTAGAGGATGAAACTCTCTCTCCTAAGACAACAAAGATATGTCAATAAACAGCAATAGGTTTAGGAGATGGCAAAATGAAATTCCTCCTACATTCCCACGTGACCATGAATGACTTAGAAGCAGAAAATAGCCATGTTCTTCTCAATGTGGATTTAGCTATCTCCAACTCCAAGCAGCTGGACAAATAAGCAGATGCATTTGTGCTACTGCAGGAGAAAATACAAAGTTGTCTTGTATTTCAGGCAGCAATGTATTCTCAACTTGACTGAGAGATAATTTGGGACTTTTCACTCTCACATCCTAGTGATCGCCAAACCCTGCCAATTTGATCTGTGTATCGGCATTACATTTGTGTGTCCATCCCCTCATTCTAGCCCACAGCCAAGGCAGAATTCAAATCCTCAACTTCTCTTCCTGGATCACTACAACAGCCTTCCAACACATTCATAGCTTCACGCTCTTTCAATCTACCCTCCTAGGTATATCTTCATAGAACATCAAACCGATCACTGCCTGGGCCTTCTTAAAAATTTGATGGTTCCTGATTGGCTTCTGAATAAAATCTAAACTACTTAGCTTTACTTTCACATGATTTGGCTCCAATCTGTCTTTCAAATCTCAACTCCCTTTCCACTCCCAGCCTCAGGGGAATATGTGTTTCTCTAGAATATTATTAGCTGATATTTATTGAGCACTTTCAAGGTGCCAGGTGCTTTTACACGCATTACCTCATTTAATCAGACTAACATTTCAAGATAGGTATTATTATCTCAGCTTTAAAGAGAAGTTGGGTAACTTGTCTGAGGTTGCTCAACTGTAAGAGGGATAAGCAGGGCTCATAAACAGGGCTATGCCTCCATACTCTCTCTACCTGATCATGCTGCCTTCCCCCAAAATACTACACTTTCACTTTTTGCACATGCTCTCTTCTTTCTGGAATGTCCTTTACATTTTTATTTGTTTGAACCTCCTCTGGATTCACTTGGATCCATCTAAAAATGCCACATCCTCTGTGAATTCTTTTTCCGTGTTCTAATGGAATTAATTGTTCTCTCCTCTGTGCTCCAGAACTTAGCTTATAGACACCAATATTATTAGAGATATTTGTGTGTTTGCCGTAGATTCCTATGAGAATGTAGGTTCCTGGAGGGCAAGGATCAAAGGGCATTTAGTACAATTCCTGCAACATAGTCAGTGCTAATTAAATATCTTGTTAATGCCTACAATAAGTAAATAAAACATTATTGTTCTTTCTTTACCTTTTCATTCTTCTTCCTAAATTTAAATCTCACAGAGACAAAACAAAAATAAATCACACTAATTACTTAGCAGTACTTGGGGTTGGCACAAAAAGAAAACTTACAAAAGAACATAGCCCAAACTTCAAAAATAACTAATTTGTACTCAGAAATATTATCCTACTCTTGATAAAACTGATTACTCCTAAAACGAACTGCAGCCATTTTCTTGTAAATGGCTTTAAAAACTTTCTACTGATACAGTATTTAAAAATAGCTTTTTTCCCTCTAAATTGCTCAAACATTAATTTGCTTCCAATCTTGGAGCAAAACAAACTTCCAGTCTTTCTGTGGAGATAGGTGGTGATGTTTTCCCACATGAACTCACAGCTAAGCAGAGGGTTGGGTGTGTTCCAGAGCGAGTGCCACATTTTTAGTTTATTACAACAACAGTGACAATTACAAAGATACAAGCAAATGGCCCAGTCTAAAGCTTTTGTGGAAAGCATTACCGCAGTCACGCAACAAGACTTTCCAGATTTACTCAGACGTGCCTATTTACCCATGGAGGGAAGAAAATGTCATAGCAGTCTAACTTGCCAAGAAGATATAATTTGTAAAGAACCTGCTAGTTATTATAGAAAGCAAATAAAGGTGAATTAATGCCAACAATTGCATTTTATGTCTCTGAAATGGCATTAATGAAGAGAAAGCCTTCTTTTGGTAGTGATAGTTAAGCACACGCAGACTCACAACCTTCTCAGTTCCACTCCACAATGTCATTCCTCTCTATGCTTTCCCATCTCTGCCGTAGTGGAGAAGGAACTGCAACCACAACCTTACTGCTTCTTATCCCTCAACACTTGCTCTTACTTTGGGACCAGAATAATATTCCTAAAACACAGGATGTATCATGTTACAAGTTTTCACATGAATCCGAAACACCCTTCATTGCGTAGGATAATGGGGCAAGGCTTTCAAGACCAACCTCACTTTGTGCTGGAATGCCCTCCCCGCCCCATAAAACTACATTCTCCAAGGTACAGCTCAATTAATACATTTCCAAAGAAGCATCCCAGCCCCAATTCAAGGAATCCTTTCTTTGAATAGTGATATTTCTTTTTTTCTGTGCTTTGTTTTGAATTTCTTGCTTTTAAATTATAAATGCCCCAAGGGAAGAAACCACATCTTATTTACTTTCATATCTTGCAAAGCATCTAATGAACTGGCTAACCAAGCAAGTTTTTATGTTTACTGAATGAATGCCTGAAGAACAAATTCGTTTGTTGTAACTAAACATAAAAAAGATTTAGGCATGAATGCCTTTTCCTCAGTGAAAAAATCCTGATCTCAAGGAACAATCTCAATAAGAAGGATTTAAGTCAGGTTGTTGAGGAATATCATGAAACTGCAACCATTAAGAAGCAAGAAATCACATTATACCAATGGCCTGCCTTCATAATTCCAAATGTCTCTTTGTACCCTGCTAGTTCTTGGTGTTCCATTCAAAACTAAATTTAAAAATTCAGCAGTCTAGCCTTGCAAAGGCACACACACACACACACACACACACATGCACACCAGATTTGAACTCAAAATGAACTTCCTGGTAGCAAAATCATGAAAAGTGGCAGCTGGTAAACATTTTTCAAAATGCTACTTTCTTTTCTCTCTCAGCATCTTTGGAAGCACAGCATCTTCAGTATTTCATGTTACTGTTGAAAAAAATTGAAGTACAAAGAGATTACCTTACCTACACGCACAAGGTAGTAAGTGGTGGACAAGGACTATAAAAGGAGGAGTTTCATATTGGAGTATGGACTCCTGTTATAATGCCTTGACTAACCCACTCTTTCAACTGCCTTCTCTGTGAAACATGGCTTTTCATCTCTTTCCTTTGTTCCTCACAGAAATAATCTAAGAAGGAGGTTTTAAACCTCCCCTTGAAACTTAAAATCTGTGCAAGGGCTTATAATTCTGGAGCCTCTTCTTGGAATTTTGAAATGTATCTTTCATATACTTGAAGTCTGACATATTTAACGATGCATTTTAATTTAGGTTGAAATACTTTTTTCAATTTGAAATAGCAACTTCTTAATTTTGCAAAAGTATGTTACATTTATTTACTCTTCATTAAATCCACTGCACATTTATGAATGCTTTAAAAAATAAGTCACTGAGATGAAGTGAGGTAAGCTGGCCAGACTGAGTATGTTCACCAGGATAGCTAAAGGCAGTGGAACAGGAAGAAGAATCCACACAGCCCAAATTTGAAGACCAAAGTTATTGCTAGTTTTGAAGAGCAGTATTACCAACTCTATTTATCAAGTCTATTATCTCTTTCCCAATCCATTGCTATCTAGTTTTATCTTTCTTGACTCCTTATTACTTTTCTTAAGTGCATTTTATTGGTGCCTTTCTAACTTCTTATCGTTCATGCTTGGTTATTGTCTCCCTTTTGGGGGATTTGTAATGAATGCATTAAGGAAAAGAAACTGCCTTTGAGTGTAGTTTTGGCTCTCAAGCATGAATAAATTATTATAGTTATAGTCAGACTTGATCAAATGATGATATATCTATATGATGTAATATTATGCAACACTTAAAATACTTCTAAATGGTTTTTATCACAAGCAAAAAATCTCACAGTAAGTTGTTAAGCAAAAAAAAAAAAAAATTTTTTTTAAACAGTATCACCCCGCTTTTAACATGTAGTATATGCTTAAAATATACTTGACAGATACTCATCAGTGATTATTTCTGTGTGGTAGTATATTTGAATTTTATTTTCTTCCTTGTACCTTTATATCTCTCAATTTTTAAAGGAGAAGACATGATTTATTGTTATAATCACATAAGGACGATTTTCTATTAAACTTTTGTCATTTTTCTAAAAGATGATTAAGATAATAAACTTGTTAAGAAAAATGTTTATGATTTACTAAATTGAAAAACACTGTTAAAGGTACATTATGATCTTAACCCTGCAAATACGTAAATTATAAACATACACACGCTATATAACTACACAGCAAAGTACCTGAAAGTAAATAGGCAAAAATATAGACTGTCATGTTCCTAATTGTGAAATTATGGATTCATTTTATTTTTCTTCAGTATTTTTC
The DNA here is from genome assembly GCA_029593785.1 of Cabassous unicinctus. NCBI lineage: Eukaryota > Metazoa > Chordata > Mammalia > Cingulata > Chlamyphoridae > Cabassous > Cabassous unicinctus. Next base: position 12,596 of record JAQZBX010033315.1, on the reverse strand, counting down.
AGTTTTCTGCAGTGAGATAAAATGGATTTAATAAAAGAAAAGTAAGAAATTAAAGTCATTATATCTGAATGCTTATGCCACAAAGATTATGCATGTCCACATCTCCTATAGAGTGTACAAACTGAATTTAAGCTTGTCGCCTTACCTCTATCTTTCTTTTCATTCTCCACACTGCTGAATCACTTAAGAAACACTTTTTATTTAATCACAGGGCTCCTCTGATTCAAATCCTTCAAAGATTCTGCCCTGCCCATGAAATGGAGTTTGAAATTTTTGGCATCAGCAACTAAGCCCTCCATTTCTATCCCCTGCGTATTTGTTATGCAAATCGTTCACTTTTTTCTCTAAACAAATCCTAAGCTCAGGTCAAATTGAATACCAAATTTAACTTGCTGCTTGAAAGTACTTGAGTCCTGCCATTTTCCCTTCCAGAATAACACTATTCCCCATCTGTGCTGCATCAAAGTGCTTCTTGAAGGCCCAGATCCTTCCTTATTGCCTCAACTGGAATAAGCAATTTTCTTACACCTTTTTATTTATGTTCCTTACAGAATACTGTCTTCAATTATCATTCTTCATGTTAATGGTAGATATTAAGTATGCAAATAAATTATTTTGAATACAATTCAGTGAAAATATTATATATCTCCTTATTAGTACATTTGAAGAACTGTGTCTTATCCAGCTCTATTGGCTCATCACAATACAAGCTGCTAAGAGATTGCACATAATAGGTGCTTAACAAGAGAGAGTTAAAAGGAATTATTAAGTAAACCTTTCATTTTTAAATCATGTTGATCTGATATCCCATAGCTCTGGGCCTTTTTAGATTAGCAAGAAGTTACAAACTGAAATTTTCAAATAATAGCGGTATACAATACTCCTTTCCCGGGTTGAGGGCTTTGGATCCATTCTATGAAACCAAAACCGATAGAAAAGTTCTCTAATTTAGGAGGATGGGTGACCACAGAGGTGAAAATTGATTGTGTGTATTTGGATGGGAGAGTAAGGGTAGAGGGTAAGAATACTGAGCAAGTTACCATTATAAGAATGGAGGACAGAGCCAGGGAATTAGAAACCAGAGAGAAATGTGCAGTAGGGAAATCTGGCAAGTAGGAAGTCCAGTTTTCGGCAAATACCTAAGACAACTGTTATTGCCCATAACTATCTTTTACCTGCTCTCATGGCAAGATGTGTAGGAGAGCTGGCAGCAAGTGTTGGGCCAGAAATAACACGGTCCCTTTGCATTTATTTTCCCTTTCTCACATAATAACAAAGGACATGTTGCCTTTTTCTTAAGATTAGTGGATCAGTTTTCAATATTTAGTAAGGCTCCCAGGTTGAATTAAAGCTGGTCTGACCTTGTAATTCAGAAACGTCTTATTTTTTTCAAAATGTCATAAAGCAAAATGGAAGAGGATGGCTGAGTAGCACACCGTCTCTGTCATGGACACCCTGTCCAGCCCCACAGGCAGTGTCTGACTCTGCAAACAGAAACTGAAGGAACAGATTTCTCTAAAACTATCAGAGATAACATGGCACTTCCTTGGAGCGTACGTGAAAGAAATAGGAAGGGAGAGAACTCCCCCTACCTCTGCATAGATGAGATGCCTACATGGATTCAGTACGAGAGAACTCCAGGCTCTAATAAGATATTCCTTGAGCCTCTTGAGTCCTATGGTGTGTAGATTATAACAGAGGTAAAGAGGGATTGCAGGGAAGCCCAACAGGTCTCCAGAAACAGTGAAAAGGAATGTTTTTGCAGCTTCAGAAGTAGTAACATCTCCAAAGATGCTGAGCAGGAAAAAAAAAAAAAGAGCGATAGGTGCTATGTGAAGAAAGCAAGCCAAGTTCATAAACACAAATGAAAGATATTCCCTGGCAGTTCTAAGAAATAATGGGGAGAACTTTGCAAAGGGTTGAAGTCTTATAAATTAGGAGATATTGAGTCAGTGAAACAGGTGTCATCAATTGGCAGTCGTTAGGAATCGGGGATTTGGAGCCAGAGAGCCTGACTTTGAACACTGCTTTCTAGCCCTGTGATCATAGGCAAGATATTTAATCTCACTAAATATCCTACTCCTCCTTTGTGAAATAGGGAAGGCGACTCAATGTATACCTCCATATTCACTAAATTGCTTTGACCTATAGTGAAGGACGACTCTGCTTCTCCCTTACATCAAACTCTGTCCATCTGACCTCACTGGAGCCTTTCTCAGGAACAGAAATTGTCATCTAATTGGTCAGAACCTGCGAAGTACATTGGGCATAGTGGTGGTATCTTAAGGTCAGATTCCATGACACTGTTTTCCACTTGTGACCTCCCTTTAGGAATTTGACCACACTTTGTGCTTTGTTCTAGCCTCTAAGCTGATGGCTGGCTGAGTAGACACTGGGTCTGCTCTGTCTACCAAATCTTCACTCTCCAAAGCCTTGGGCCTAAGCCAGGTTCTCCAATCTGATTTCAAAAGAGTTTTCCCCTATGGGCTTTCCCAGACATCAAAAATATCAGCACTTTCCCATTTGGCTGCTGATTCTTAGTGAATATGCTCTTTGGCTGGGAACTCTGGAAAAGAGAAGGGATGAGTGGTAGGATTTGGGCATTGAATCATCCACACCTTAAACCACACCCAGAATGTGTCATTGTGCCTATTCATAGGATTTGGGGAGGATTAAATAAGAGACTGCAGGTAAAGTGCTAAGCACAATCCCTGGCATATAGTACCCACTCAATAAATGTTAATTATTGCTAATAAAGCAAATGGATCATAAATATTTGCCATCAGCGATTTGCACCTCATTAGATAGCTCCAGAAGTTTGGGGAAACCTCATGAATACTTAACATTTGATTGATGGAAAGTGTAACAAAATGGGTATTCTAAGTGCACCGTTAATTTTCTTCCTGTGGTTTAAGAAGTGTTCAAGGCACACTACCCTCTCTTCTAAGAGAATTCACCCTGTGGAATTTTCAAGTTATACACATAAATATACTTTCTCTTTGACCTTTGTGTAGCCAATACTGGTGAAGAGATACAAACATAAGTGCCTTAGACCTTTTGTGATGAATTTTGCTTAATAATGAAAAAATCTGATACTGAGTTATCTGTATCTCCTCAAAAGCTTTTTCTTTCCTATATTAAAATTTTCTTTTAGATTTCCTCTAGTAGGCCTGAAGAATTGGGGATAAGGGTCTAGTTCTCAGGAAAAAGATCTGGTAGAAGTAACTATGATCTGAAGAGTTGGCCCTAGCAGCATGGTAGAGCGTTAGGAGCTGCTGAGGGGCACAGGCAGCCATAGACCCCTTCTGGTGTGATTTGGCAGGTAGGCTTTAGGAAGCATGTTGTCTGATAGCCAACATTTAGTTTTCCCATTCTGCCTTTTCAATTCACTTATGCTATCTTCACATCTTTGGTAAAAGGTTTTCAACCTCATATCCCAGGCTTGGGAAATGGCAGAAGGGGTGATGAGGAGAATCAGTACGAGGCGAGGATGGATAGCCTACCAAAGTGGTGCTTGACCACAGAAGGTGAACTAAAGAGCTGGCCGAAGCCATAGTCTGGATAATTAGAGCATATAAATATTTCCAAGGAGTGATCAGAGGTACTTCTGTAGAAACAGACTTCCTGAAATAATGTAGATGGGGGAGGGCAATTTGGAAGGAGTAAGAACTTGAAATATTACAGTAGGAACCCAGAACTGAGCAGTATTGACCAACCTTTGAAAAAGTTGTCCTGTTTCTTTCTTACCTGGTCTGACCTTGAATATGTCCTCTTCAATCTCTAGGCTTCATATTTTTCCTCAGTAAAATGAAGGTCAAATTATACTACCTCTAGATATCTTTTGACTCTCCATATTGTTGACTACATTATTCTACAGTTAATCAACCATGCAATCAAACATCTGAGGATCTGCCATGTGCCAGGCACCAGGAAATACAAGGAAGAGTAAGACATGATCCCCAAACTCAACAAATGCATGAATAGATTATTTGAGTACACAATAAATGCACTGGGTCTTATGGGAACATAAAGGGAGCAAGGGTGCTACCCCAGACTGAGGATAGTTTGTCAGAGGAGAAACCTGAACTGATTCCCAAAGCTGCCTCAGATTGTTCATTTGGTTCATATACCCTCTTTAATTTTATGTTATATGGCAAATACAAGTGAGAGCTCTCATTGTTAATAACCTTTCTGCAGGAAGGGGTCAGATACAAGTTAGAGAAGAATGGATTATTAAGAAACAGTTGTGATAGAAATATATCTTTGGAGTAGAGAGCTAGCAGGGTTAAAAACAATGGGCTGGTTTTCAGTAGACATAGTTCTAATTCTGACACATAACTCACTTTGCCATGCAATCTTGGTCAATTCAGGACACCACTCTGAGCCTCATTTCCCTCTCAATGAAAAGGAAATAACTCCTTCTCTGTCTCCTCAGAGGGCTGTCATGCGGATCAAATGAATACTGGATATGAAGGTGCTTTATAAAATGCAAAGGCACTTTCTCATTGGTGGGGGATACACTTTGAAGAGCCCAGCCCATGTTTAAAGGCACAAGGAGAATGGCAGGTGCAGGGAGAGACTATTGCAGAGAAGTGGGCACTATTTTACTGAGTTGAGAGCCTCTAAACAATCACCTTAACAAGTGGGAGATTGCAATCCTAGGATAAGGATGCTGGAGGATGAAATTGTCCTGCAAGCAGTTCCATTGACCTAAAACCACCAGGGTGTATGAGGGAAACAGGGACAGCCATGGCCAAAAGACAAGAAGGATGGTGTCAGAGAGTCAGAGTCCCAACCATCACTCACAGTGAAAACTATCAGGGCTCAGAGGACTACAGAGTATGAGGACAGTCACTGGATTGGGTTCAGACACATTCCTGAGGCCATGCATCATACTTCCAGGATGGTGATCCTTGCTCATCTAAGCTCATCCCCTACTCAGCCTCCCTGAATGTGTGCTTTCCAGGTGGTTGCATCTGCTTTCCTCCCAGAAAGGATTACTCATTTGTGCTCTTAGCCATGCCATCAACACCAGGGAGAGCTTCTGCCTCCCTGCTGGGTCAGATCTTGATACCCAACGGGTTATGAAACACAGAAGCTTCACGGGCAGATTCCCTGGAAAGAGGACAGGGCTTGTATAGCATGTCCATCACACCCTCAGTGTACCTAACACTTTAAATCTTGTTTGTACTTATTCAAAGGTGCAGAAAGCCATGCTAGAAAGAGTGCTGGACCTTGAGTCACTCACCTCAAATCACCTAAGGGTAAGGGAAATTAACATATAGTAACTACTCTTTGCTGGGTGATGTGCTAGAGCATGTTCTCAATTTTTAAAAATTCATCCTCAGAGCTGTGCTTTGATGTAGTTATTTTTTATCACCGCATTTCAGATGAGCGAACTGAGATCAGAAAGATTAAGTAACTTGCTTAGAATTACCCAGTGAATAAGCTGAAACTAGAAATCCAACCCAAATCTGGACCACTACAAAGTCCATGCTCTTTACCTCAGTGTTCTCCTCCAGAAAAAAAGAGATCAGTCATGGTATGTACAAATCTCTTCTGTCTCCAAAAGCCTAGGATCCATTTAAGTCATGCACCCTGGGAAGAAATTCTCTCTCTCTCTCTTTTTTTGAATTGTAAGAACAATTTATATCTTACTACACAGTGTTTTTTTATTCTCCCTAGCATACATTAGGTGCCTACAAAATAGTAGTTGGAATTGAACTGGATTTACAAAGCCTCATTTTCCTTATCCTTAATATGGTGCTTACTGCATCACCAGTCTCATGAGGTTGCTATGATACTATAATCAAATCTTTGTTTGGAAGCACTATTTTGAACTTTATTATATATATTTATATGTATATTTATGTAATATACATACAAATATATACAAATAAATGCATATATATCATAACTGTACTCAGTGGTTTCCACAAAATGAACACTCAGCATCCACACCAAAAATCAGAATATCACCAGAATCTCAGAAATCTCCTTGTGTTCCCTTCTAATCAATAACCCCTACCCCAAGGATAATCACTATTCAGGTTTCTAACAGCATAGATGAATGGTGCCTGCTTTCATAGTGCATTTAAAAGGAATAATACGTAGGCCCACTGTATCTGATTTTTCTCAACAACTTCTTTGTAAGTTACATTCAATTTTTTGCATGTAATTTCAGATCATTCTTTCTACTTGATGTATAGTAGCCCCATGTATGAATATGCCACTATTTATTTATACAATCTGTTGAGGATGGGCATGTGAATAGTTTTCAATTTTTGACCATTACAAATAGTGCTTCTACAAACATCTTATCTTTTACGGACATATGGATACATTTTACTTGAATATATTCCCAGAAGTTTATATGTTTATTTATATGCTTAGCTTTAGTAGATATTGCCAAAAAGTTTTCCTCAGCTATATCTATTTATTTTCCCTCTGAAACTTTGATAAATTGGCCTATATTAAGAACATTTGTTCATCAAAGTCACCACCAAGAAAATAAAAATGCTACTGACATGCAGGAGAAAATAATACAAATACATATGTTTGACAAAAGACTTGTTTCCAAAAGACATAAAGAACTCCTAAAAATTAAGAAGAAAAAGATGGAAAACTCTATAGAAATATGAGGGAAATATTAGAAGAGATACTTCAGGAAGATAATATCTAAAAGGTCAATAAACAGAAAAAAAGACACTCAACAGTATTAGTCATCACAGAAATACATGTTAAAACCACAGTGAGATGTCATCACACACCCACAAAAATGGCCAAAACTGAAGCACTTTTTACATGGTGAATCTAAACCATCCAAAATTAAGGAAACATAAATGCTCCTAAAAATTAAGTGCTAGACATAGGAGAACGGTAGCCAGACATGAAGCTACAATTGTGATTGTTTCAAGTATAGCAGGGAGCAGTATAAAATGACAGCTTCCCACCAGACTGTGAGGGATATTTCAGACCAGAGAAAGACTTGGACAAGTCCAGCTTAGCGAGCAATAAGGGGATTACGTGGGGCCTCACCTTCGATGGTCCAGAGTTGAGTCCTATTTCTAGGAGAATCAAGCCTGGTCTTGGCCTAAATCCTCATCCATGGTGGTGGGCGGGGAGCGTGGCACTTCCGAGGCTCGAGCCACACTTGCCACAAAGCAAGAGGGGTCTTATACTACATGTCTATGTGTGGATGGGTAGGACACATGAGGGGGGAGCATGATTTAAAAGTGCAGTGCTCAGGACAGATAATAGAGGAATGGACATTCTCAGCAGGGCAAAATTTACACTTTCACAGTAACTATGTAAAACGAGCATTTACAATGTTTTGTCAGTAAGGCTGAAGTTACATCTTTCTATTGATATGAAGGTGGTCAAGCAGTTCACAGAATAGATTATTCTTTGTTTCTGGGAGAGAAATCTAAGCATAAAAGTTTTACTTATCAGTCATAAGTAATTTTACCATATTGCATTTATTGATCATATCTCCTTAGTCTTTTTTGGCCTATGTAATTTTCTCAATCTTCTTTGTTTTTAATGACCTTGAGAGTTTTAAAGAATACTTATCAGATATTTGGTAGAATGTCCCACAATCTGGGTTTGTCTTCTTCCTCTTATTATTATTATTTTTTATGATTAGATGGGGCTTATGGATTTGGGGGAAGAATACCACAGAATATTACATCAGAGGGTAAATTATAACACTGATGAAGTTAACCTTGGCCACTTGGTTAAGTGAGTGTCTGCTAGTTTTCTCCACTTGCCACAGTCTGTTATTTGGAAGCAAATTCCTAGGTCTAGTCCATGCTCAAGAGGAGAGGAATCAAGCTCCACCTCCTAGAAGGAGAAGTATCTACATATCTTCCTTCTTCCCTCCTTCCCTCCCTCCCTCCCTCCCTCCCTCCCTTCCTTCCTTCCTTCATTCCTTCCTTCCTTATCATTTATTCATATCAGATGGACTGGGAATATTTATTTTATTTGCTTGATTATAATCCAACACTTATTTTGTTGCTCAAATTATTCCAGCTTTGACCCTTGGGTGCTCATTCAGGTTATTGGCCATGTCTCTTTGATTTGGCCACATCCTTTAGTTTTTTTTAACATTCCTTACCTTCTGGCTCTACAAAGATGCTCCAGGATCATTTTGCACCATTCATGCTACATATCTAGAGTCAAGAACTTCTGTAGGAGCCCTGGTTCCTTTCTTTATGTTAGTCCAAATTTCTTAGCTATATCAATTTCCTTTGGCCTAAAGAATTTCTCTTAACAGTCCTTGCAGGGAAGATCTGCTGACAAGGAATTCCCTCAGTCTTTGTTTGTCTGAGAAAATATTTATTTTTCCTTCACATTAGAAGGATAATTCCTTTGGTCACAGAATTTTAGATCAGTGGGAATTTTTTTCTGTTTGTTTTTTTCTTTTCTTTCAATGCTTTAAATATTTCATTCCACTCTCTTCTTGCTTGCATGATTTTGATGAAAAGTCTGCTGTATCTCTTATCCTTGTTCCTCGTAGTTAAAGTGTATTTTGGTTCTAGCTTCTTTTAAGATTTTTTTTTTGTATTTGGTTTACTGCAGATTGAATATGCTAGAAAGTATAAATATGTGTGTTTGTTCATTTGTTATTTTGGTATTTATCCTGCTTGGTTTTCCCTGAACTTCCTGAATCTGACATTTGGTGTCTGTCATTAATCTGGAAAGTTCTCAGCTTTTATTAGTTAAAATATTTTTTCTGCTCTGTTTTCCCTTTTGTTTCCTCCTTGTATTACAATTACACATTTGTTTCACCTATGATATTGTCTCACAATTCTTGGATGCTCTATTCTTTTTATTATTATTAATCTTTTCTGATTAAATTTCATTTTGGAAAGTTTTACTTGACCTATCTTGAAGCTCAGTGTTTCTTGAGACATATTGCATCTTCTAATGAGCTCATTGGAGGCATTCTTCATTTCTGCTACATTGTTTTTTGATTTACGGAATTTCCTTTTGAGTCTATCTTAGAGTTTTAATCTCTTTGCTTACATTAGCCATCTGTTATTACATGTTGTCTACTTTTTAAATTACAGACCCTAACATATCAATCACAGTTATTTAAAATTCCCTGTATGAAAATTTCAACATATGTGTCATATCTGATTCTGGTTCTGATGATTGCTATGTCACTTCAGGCTGTGGTTTCTCTTGCTATTTGAAATGTCTTATAATTTTTTAGTGAAAGCTGGACATGTTTTATTGATTAATAGGGATTGAGATAAATAGGCCTTTAGAGTGAGAATATATGTTAATCTAGCTAGAAGTTGGCTATGTCTAATATTTGCTATAGCTATAGGTGCCAGAGGATCCAAATTCCTCCAGTGTTCTTGTAATTGTTTTGCTTTTTTACTTTGGATTTCCCAAAGTACTCTTCCTTAAAAAAAAGTCTGTCTTGAAACTCTTTTAGCTAAAATACATTATTGCTATACTGGAGCCATGTTGGTATGGTTGTATGGCAATTAAATTTCAGTCTTTAGTGAGCCTGTGTCTCAGGGCTATAAACTTCATAAGTGTTTCTACAGGGTATCTTCTATTTTCTATCCACCACTACTTTCATCCTTGGCTGCAGCATTTCTAATATATTGTATTGAAAATCTTACCCCTATTGACTAAGCCTTTTTCTTTCTCTCTTGGGTGAAACAAGAAGACAGGAAGGTGCTGGGGTGGGAGGAATTCCCCACCCCTAATTGTGTTAAAGCTCTGAAAAATACCTTTACCCCTTGGGAGTAGGCCTTTGTTATGAAGGCTCTGAATGTATTTCACAGTGATTACTCTTCCTCTGCCCCTTCCAAAGTCCATGAGGGAATATTTCTTGAATTTTCACTGTGAGAACCTTGTGGATTTCTTGGATGTAAAGTCCATGAAAGTGCATGGACTTCTCTTGAGACTGCAGCTCCCAGGCATTTCTCATTCTCATCCTAGTTCACTCAGTCTACAGAAATTCAGCAAAATTACCAGTTACATGTTACTACCTGTTTGTGGCTCCAGGGTTATTTAACTGCTCCAGGTAAGCAGATTTCAGCTGTGTTTTCCTGGATGCACCAGATACCACAGATACTGGAATTGAGGCTTGATCTGATGTTCTCAGTTCTCTCATAGGTCCAAGTAAAGTTATTGAGTTTCACTTTTTCTAGCTTTTTGTAAAGACAGGAGTGATGGATTCCAAGTGCTTTACATCTTCTACATGAAACAGAAAGTTGAAAAAGTTATTTAGAAGCCAAGATGTGTGAGCTGGGTGTGCTCATTGCAATTTGGGTGTCACTAATTCTAGGTTCTCTCAAAGGATAGAGCTAGGAAATATATGAATACAGACTCACAAATTTATAATTATTTATGTCTCATCCATTTATTTTTAACCTGTATGTGTCTTTATATTTAAAGTGTGTATCATATAGACAGCATATATTTGGTTCTCCCATTTTTATCCACTCAGAAAATCTCTTCCCTTTAATTGGAGTGTTTAAACCAGCTACTTTAATAAAATTATTAACACCATTTTCTTGGTATTTGTGGTCTAATCTTCCTCTTCATTTTTGTTTATGTTTTCTGCCTTCTGTTGGATTAATTGAATTCCTTTTTATCCCCTTTATTTGACTTATCAGCTATATTTATGTATGTTTGTTTATGTGTTTTCCCATAGTTGCTATAGGGAATATATATTTTAAATTAAATACTGTCTATATTGAATAAATAATATATCATAGATACATTGGGAGAACCTTACAATATTATGCTTTCATTTTGGCCCTCATGATTTATTTTTCCACTATTGCTATCACATATTTTACAGTTATATATTTTATGAATTCTTCAATACATTGCAATTATTTTTTATTTGAACACTTTTCTTTCAACTAATAAAAATTAGAAAAAATATATTTATCATATTATTTATCATGTTTAGACTCTTTGTTCTTTTGTGTAGATATGTGTCCAACTGATAACATATTTCTTTAGTTTGAAGAACTTCAATTAACATCTTTTGTAATACAGGTCTGGTAGCAATGAATTCTCTCAGATTTTGTTAGTGTAAAACAAACAATTATTCTAAAATTATTCTGAAGTATTCCAGAATTATTTTTGAAAGATATTTTCAGTGGTTATAGAATTCTTTGCTGACTTTTCATTTTCCTGCTCTTGGCAATTGAATAGTGTCATTTCATTTTCTCCTAACTTCCATTATTTATGAAGATAAATCTGCTGTCATTTTTACCTTTGTTATTTTGTGTACTGTGTCTCTCATTCTGACTGCTTAAACTTTTCTCTTTGTTATTGGTTTTCAGGAATTTCATTTTGGTATGTCTTGGTGTAATTTTCTATGTGTTTATTCTGCTTGCTAATTTATTGGTGTCGTTGAATGTGTAGGTTTGAAGATTTCATTGAATTTGGAAAATTTTCAGCCATTTTTTTCTTTACTTTTTTTTAGAGAAGTTATGGGCTTACAGAAAAATAATACAGAAATTACAGTGTCTCACATACCCTCATCACACATAGTTTTCCTATTATTAACAATTTGCATTAATGTGTTAACTTTGCTAAAATTGCTGAAACTATATTTTTATAGTGATACTATTAACTAGAGTTTGAAGTTTAGATTAAGATTCACTATTTGTGTTGTACAGTCCTGTGTATTTATTTCTATTCTAGTAACACATATATAATTTAAAATTTTCCCTCTTAACCACATTCACATATAAGTGGTATTACTTTCACAATATTGTGCTATCACCGCCACACATTACCAAAACTTTTCCATCACCCTAAACAGAAACTCTACCAATTAAGCATTAATTCCCCATTCCCTACTCACCGCCCAGCCACTTCTAGTTTCTGACTCCATAAATTTGCTTATTCTAATTATTTCATATCAGTGAGATCTTATAATATTTGTCCCTTTGTATCTGGCTTAATTCACTCAATATAATGTCTTCAGGGTTCATCTGTAATGTTGCATGTATCAGAACTTCATTCCTTTTAATGACTTAATAATAATCCATTGTATGTTTATAAACCACATTTTGTTTATTCATTTTCTGTTGATGGGCACTTAGATTGCTTCCATCATTTGGCAATTGTGAACAATGCTGCTATGAACATCAGTGAGCAAATATTTGTTTGAGTCACTGATTTCAATTCTTTTGGGTATATAATCTAGAAGAGAGATTGCTGAATCATACAGTAATTCTATACATAACTTTCTGAGGAACTGTCAAAATATTTTTTCCACAGTGACAGCAACCATTTTACATCCCCACCAAAAATGAATGAGGGTTGCTATTTCTACACATCCTCTCCAATACTTATTATTTTCTTATTTATTGATAGTAGTCATTTTAGCGAGTGTGAAATGGTATACTGTGGTTTTGATTTGCTTATTTGTAATGGTTAATGATGTTGAATAGCTCTTCATGTGCTTATTGGCCACTTGTAGATCTTCTTTGGAGAAATGTGTTTTGCCCATTATTTAGTTGGGTTGTTTGTCTTTTTGTTGTTGAGTTTTAGGATTTCTTCATATATTCTGGATATTAAGCCTGTTTTGGGTGGTTTTTTTTTTTTTT
>JAQZBX010033314.1:0-25443 GCA_029593785.1 Cabassous unicinctus | reverse complement strand
AATAGAGTGGACTTACTGTTATTCTGTTATAGACATATTGTGATTCACACAATGGAAGTAATTACAACATTAATGTGGAGCCAGTGGCCACCAGACACTTTAGGGGCAAGGAGAGAGAAAAGCAGTTGTAATACAGGTGCTCCATTGGGACTTGGGAATTGTCCTGAGTTACATTGCAATGACAGATATAGGCCATTTTATATCATCATATAACATGCAGAACTGTGTGGGAAAGAGTGTGGTCTACAATGTGAACTATGTTCCATGCTTAGAGTGAAAGCCCAAGATGTGTATATCTATTGTAGGTGATGTGCCACACAAATGAAGGATGTTTATGTGGGAGGTTGTGGGAGGAGTGGGAGGTGGGGCATATGGGAATCCCTACAATTTTTGTGTAACGTTTATATAATCTAAATATCTTTTAAAATTTTAAAATAAATTATTAAATTAAAAAAAAATCAATGAGCTATGAAGTAAAACCACCAGGCAAAAGAGAAATTTATCAACAGAGTAAAATCACCAACATAATCAGATGCCTTGATATCAATATCAACAAAAAATTACAAGCCATACAAAGAAACCAAAAGATATGGTCCAACCAAAGGAATGAACCAAAAATCCAGACAAGATATAGGTTTTAGACAACTAATAAATGAATTTCACACAATTTTCCTTAATCAATTTTAGGAGATGAAGAAAAATATGACTAAAGAGATAAAGGATATTAAGGTAAGACTGTGTGAAGATAAAGAACAATTTGAAAGCCTGCAAGAGAGTAACAGAAATTTCATGATTGAAAGTCACAATTGATGAGATTAAAATATATATATTAGAGGCATATAACAGCAGATTTGAAATGGGAGAAGAATGATTAAGTGAAATCAAGGACAGAACACTGGAGCTTGAAAAGAGAAAAACAGACAGAAAAAAGAATGGATAAAAATGAACACGATCTCAAGGAAATGAATGACAAAGCAAAGTGTGCAAGCATATGCATTATAACTTTCCCAGAAGAAGGAAAGAATGGAAAAAGGATAGAAAGAGTATTTGAGGAAATGATGGCTAAAATTTTCCAAACATTATGAAAGATGTATATATTAATATTCAAGGACAACATAGCACAAACAGAATAAATATGAATAGTCATACTCTGAGACATCTACTATTCAGAATGTCATAAAACAAATATAAAGAGAGAATTCTAAGAGCAGCAAGAGAAAATCAATATATCACTTACAAGGAGACCTCAATAAGGATAAGTGCTGATTTCTCATTAGAAACCATGGAGACAAAAAAGCAGTGGTATGATATAGTTAGGGTATTGAAAGAGAAAAACTGCCAGTCAAGAATACTTTGTCCAGCAAAATGAACTTTCAGGCATGAAAGTGAGTATAAAATCTTCACAGACACAATTTGAGAGAGCTTTTTCCCAAGAGACTGGATCTACAAGAAATATCAAAGGGTGTGTTACACCCTGAAAGGAAATGACAAGGGCAGGGAGGCCTGGAGAAGAGTGTAGAAATGAAGATTATAAGTAAGGGAAACTGAAAGTGTTAAAAGATAGACAATAGTAATGAGGCATGCTAGTAAAGGGAAAAGAGAAGATGAGGCACAGCTGGTACCTGGCAGTGAACATGGCTGTGAGATCCCACCTGAAAATACCCAGCTACAAAGTTAGAAAGTCCTTCCAAGACCCTGGCCATGAGATTCTATTGGGAATTCCTTCTGGGGTCAAGTGGAATCGCCAGATAACTCAAAACAGGCCTCCCATTGCCCCCCTGAGAGCTAACAGTAGGGATTTTAAGGAAATCAAGCAGAACAGCAAACAGCTGAGGCCCCAACCCAACATTAGAAAAGAGGAGGGGGAAAGGTCTTACAAGGCCTAACCCAGGGCCCCACATGTGCATCTCATCTGCACCCATGCCAATGAGTGCCACCTGCTGACCAGGTGGGGTTGTGTACAGTTGTATTTTTTTTTCTAGTTTCTTAATAAACTCTTTTTTTAATAAGATCTATTTTATTTATTTCTCCCCTCCCACCCTCATTGTTTTTGTGCTTGCTGTCTGTTCTCTGTGTGTTCTTCTATGTCTGCCTGTCTTCTCTTTAGGCAGCACCAGGAACTGATCCTGGGACCTTCCAGAGTGGGAGAGAAGTATTCAATCTCTTGTACCACCTCAGCTCCCTGGTCTGCTGCATCTCTTATTGTCTCTCCTTTCTGTCTCTTTCTTTTTCTTTTATGTGTTTATTTTTGCCTTTGTGTCTCCTTTTGCTGTATCATTTTGCTGTACCAGCTCTCTGCATAGGCCAGCACTCCTATGCAGACCAGCACTCCACATGATCGAGCTTGCCTTTTACTAGGAGGCACTGGGAATCAAACCCTGGGCCTCTTATATGGTAGATGGGAGCCCAATCACTTGAGCCACATCTGTTTCCCCTTAATAAATTCTTTACTCCCTTGCCTATCCTATGGCATGTCCTTAAACTATTTTATAAGACATAGCCAAGAATCTAGAAGCCCATTATCCAGAGCATTGTGCTAACATATTTGGTGAGCTAAACCAGGAAGCAAAGAGGTAAGTAATGTTTATTGACCCTGACAAAGACTGGTGTTTTTTAATTAAACCTCTGTGCTTTCTTGTTTTATTAGCAAGGGCCCTGGGCCATGCCCAGAGGTTTTTTCCATATTCAGTCCCCAGAAGGCCCTGAGATTCCTGTTACTCCATTATCTCCAGGACCCCTGAGGCTGTTTCCCTGTAAGCCACAGAGAAATCAGTTTCTGCTATTTAATGTGCCTCTTAATATTTGGCTATAACTGTAGAACTTGGTCCATGACAGTGGCCTCTCTCATAGCTAACCCTTCAAAGACTTCTGCAATAGCAGGCCAGAAGAAAGGTTTTAAGCCAGTTCCTCTTCTAGAGAGAAAATTCAACTTGGCATCTTTTGTCCAGAACCTAGGTCTGGACATCTCCCAAGTTCTAGTTCACTGAGATGATGCCTAGGGCATGGTCTCTGTGATTTCCAGGATGCTAAGAAACAGAGCAGCAACTCCAAATATCTCTGAAGTCTTAATTGGCTTGGGACTTCAGTTTGGAAGGCAAAATTTTGATAAGGCTGAGATCTGGAATGACAGATTGGCTGACATTTTTTCCATGTCTCCCTAGAACAATGCGTGTGGACTGTAGCATTCCAGCAGACTCCCCATTAGGATGTCTTCTCAGGAATTGGGACTACCTGCCAACTGATGGTCTAAAATACGAAGAGGTTAATTTTTCCTGCTGCACCACATGGCCACAGTACAGTCAAGAGTGAGCTCTACATGGAACCTTGAATTCCACTAAAACCTGTGTAAGAGGGAAGGAGGGGACAGACAGATTTGATGGCCAGAGACCATGTGGTCACATGTCTTCTTAGTGGGATAAGAAAATGCACTACCAAAGTAGTCAATTTTAATAAGCACAGAGAAATTCCTCAGATGCAGAGCCTAGAAGGCCAGCCTTATTTCAAGGAAAGCTGGTATAGGCAATAAAAATACCCTCTGGAAGTTCCTAAGTCTAGAGAAGGACAGATCCTCCTAGGAACTGACATTAGCCAGTCTGCCTCAGATATCCATAGAAACCTGCAAAAAATTTCCTCAGGCCCCAAACTTCCAATAACTCCCTTTTAGAAATAGCCTTCTCAGTTTTCAGCAATCAAGACCATACTGCCAAGGTGAAGAATGTAAGGAGTTGCAGGCATGGGGTCCAGGATATGTTCACTTTTTGGAAGACCCCATTAAAGGCCCTTTTACCTCAGGGCTACATGAAACTAGGCTCCATGTTTGTAGGAACCTGGCCCCAAGCTGCCTCAATACCTGGAGTGCCAGTTCCTTTCCCTACGGGAGGACAGAAGAAGCCTGAAATCACACATGAACCATCAGCAAGGAGGAGTCTCGAGTGACCCTTGTTGTGGCAGGTAAGATTCTTAATTTCTTAATTAACATGGGATCCACTTTAGTTGATCCTAACCTGCCACTCCTGATCTTGCTAGTCTTGGTTGTGCCTAATAAGGGGAGTGAATGAAGAATCAAGATCTAGGCCACTTACTAAACCTTTCCCCTGTAGAAGATGAAACTTCTGCATAAGCCACCAAGTAAGATTATAAAGTTCTGGAGAATGGCTTCAGTTACGTCTTTCCCTATGTTTTGTGTAAAATTCTCTCTTCTGTCTAATCTGTGCTTACTTTAACATTGTCAGTCTGCTCATGCCTAGGAACTTGTAAATCAGATTTGGGGTTCACCTTTTAAAAATTGGTTAGTAGTAAAAGGTAACCTAAACATGAGTCATTAACTATCAATACTATCTTGCAATTGGATTTCATGTATAATTCACAAGTGGAATTAGTTCAACTGTTGGAAAATCAGAAGAAAATCTTAGCAATGTTAATGTTACTAATAAAATAGTTTTAGTTGCTTAGTTAATAAACAACATGCCCAATTTGTTTTCAAGTAAAAACTTAGTAGAAAATATAAGAGCAAAGATCATTATATAGATTCCTTCATATTCTAAAATAGCAAAAGGATAATATCTGAAATTGCTGTAACTAGGTTGATTTAGCCTAAACCTATTATTGTGATGGTAAACTTACAGTAATTTACCTTTGTTTATGGTTACTTCAGGTCTAGCCTAATCCTTGTGTTTGCTTGTTATAATAATGGTAAATATAAACTGAACTTACCTTTGCATATGGTTGTTTTAAGAACAGCTTTTCCTCTAGACCTGCTATTGTGTTGGTAATTCTAAAACTCAGTTTGCCTTTGCTTATAGTTATTTCAGGATTGGCCCCACCCTTGGGTGTACTTATTCACCATTGTGATGGCAACTAATTTATTCTCCTCTGTTTGTTGCCATAGAAACTTCTGCTTCCCATGGCTTGGGGTAAGGGAAGTTTGAGACACTCCTCTCTCTCATCTTTTCACTGGTGTTAATAACCCCTGTTTTCTTTCATGATTATCCAAGTGTGGATTCAAATTTACCTACTCTGGGCAAGAGCCCAGAGGGGCCCCATGACCTTTGAGGAAATTGCTGCATGGTGGGAATCCTTGGCCCTTGGCTTTGGATGTCTACTCTTCCAGTCCAGTGGCCATGGAGTCCTATTATCTCTGAACTCTGCTCCTATCTTGACCATCAAGAATTCTGAAAATAATAAATCATAAGAAAAACCAGTTTTCCTTTATATTTCAATGACCTCATGTGTATATACTAGAATTAATGTTGCTCATCCAAGGTCTGTCAAGGTCAAAATTGGAAATAAGCAAAGCTCTGAAGTAAAGGAAAATGTTGTAAATTGTGTTTTAAAGCATTGGGAACAATTTTATTATAAGCCAGTAACTAAAAAGAATGAAACTCTAGAGGAAAACTGCATGGTCACAGTGCAGATTTATCAGAAATAGCCTTCAAGAATATCTTTTAAATGTCATTTTATAGTTCAACATATTTTGTAAGAGAATGAAAATTCTAAGTAACTTTAGTGAGTTGTGTTTTTGTTTCTAATTCTCTATTTGTGTCTGCCTTCAGTCAGTGGATATATTCACACATCAGGATGGTAATGTCAAATTAACAAATGAAAATTCTTTTTAAAGCATATATGAGAATCCAGCTGTCTTCTAATAAGCCTGAAATTAAAGAATTTTTTTAACTACTTGACCTGATTTTCTTTTTCTTTTTTAAGATTTATTTTTATTGATTTATTCCCCCAACTTGCCACTTGTGCTCACTGTCTGCTCTCTGTGTCCATTCACTGCACATTTTTTCTGTGTGTACTTGTCTTCCTTTGTTGCGTCATCTTGCTGCACTAACTCTCTGTGGGCATGGGCCATCAGCTCTCCATTGGCACATGATGTTAGCTCTCCATGGATGCAGGTGTGGGCCAGTTTGCCTTCACCAGGAGGCCCTGGGAATCAAACCTGGGGCCTCCCATATGGTAGATGGGAGCCAAATCCTTAAGCCACATCCACTTCCCTGGAAATTCTTAAAAGAGCTCTATTGTAATTGTTAAAAATTAAATATGCACTTATATATATGTGAATGAATATTTCTGGAGCCCAAATTATACTAAGCAAGATGGAAAAGTTATATAGAAATCTGAATATAGAAACTATTCAAAAGGGAAAAAGCTCTTTGACCTACCCAGCCCCCAGGGACTTCTTTTTGCAAAAGCTATGAAAGAATGGCTAGGTGTGACAGATTAAACTCTATCTTCTAGGCTGGAGAATTAAGAATCAGTTTGGTCTCTAATCCCCCAATTTAAGCCTTTTTTTAACAGCCTTAAAATAAGGGCATTTAATAATCCTATTACCAAATTTCCATAAGTAAAGTCCTTGAAATATATGAAAAGATCTATTCTAAATTATGATTAAAACAAATTAAAGAACTGTAATTATTCCAGAACCTGGAAGTCAGTATGCTTTTAAGATTATTCACAGTTTTAGAATTTTATTTAAAAAATGATGTTTTATCCTCCTGTGGAGGAAGGATAAAAGAACTTTCCTTGCATAAATTATAATTATTTCAATATTATTAGCTTGGATGTAATCTCCCTAGGTGTATAAGATACTAATAAAATCAATTAACATTGTATGAATTAAAGCTTTAAGATGATGAAAATTGTATGATTGTGTTTAACAAAATATAGATCTGTCCTAAAGTGAAATGAGTAGTCTTCATAAAACAGAATGATAAATATGAGACAAGACTTTTAAATGGATAAAGTTAAATTATATTGGTTGCTAACTTTAACTTAATAAGCTTATTTGAATGTAAACTAACTAGTTTATGTGATTATAGACAATTGTAAGAAGTTTGGAAAAGCATTGTCAAAACTGAATTAATTATTTATTTATTTTTAAATGGAGGACTTGCTAATTTTATTTTATTTTATTTTTTATAGTATACATTTTTATTTTTTTAAAGATACTTAGATTATGTATATGTTACATAAAAAATATGGGATATTCCCATAGGCCCTGCTCCCTACACCTTGCACATTTTCCTACATTAACATCTTTCATTAGTGTGGTACCTTGTTAAAATTGATGAACACATTCTGGAGCATTGCCACTAAGTGTGTATTATAGTTTAAACTCTCCTGCACAATTTTGTAAGTTACAATAAGATATATAATGGCTTCTATCTGTCACTACAATGTCATTCAGGACAATTCCCATGTCCAGAAAATGCCCCTATATTACACCTATTTTCCACTCTCTCTTCCCTCAGAAGCTCTAGTGGCCACTGCCTCCACATTAATGATAACATTCCGTCCACTGCTAGAATCACAATAAGTTTATAGTAGAATAAGTGTAAATCTACTCTAGTCCATTGTTTATTACCCAATCCCGAGGTTTCTGGGATGGTGATGCCCACTCCAACTCAAGTGAGTGGGGGCTTAGATGCAATGTGGTAGATGGATGGTACTATCTGCTTGCAGTTGCAGACTCTCTCTGTTCCTTAGGATGGTCATTGTCCATTGTCATTTCCTTGTTAATCATCCTGGGTGAGTGCAATGAGCTGGAAAGTAGGTGTTCCAAGTCTCTTGAGACTCTATGCAAAACTGGCACATGGAAAGCCCAAATATTTAAGTCTCTTGGACATGCAACTATCAACTCTAGTACTAACTACGGGTTCAAATAGAAGGGGCAGAATAGTCATGTGTAGGGAAACCACAACTGAGTCTAACTCTGTCAAACTGGGGAGCATGAATTCCAAAGTAGGGTCCACTGGCAGGGTGCCAAACTCCTGAGTTGTCTGCCATTTCTATAGTGTCTGGATGTCTCCTGAGCCCTCTGCAGGTCTGCTATTTGAGACACTATTTACTTTGGCTGTCAATAAAATCATGCTGAGATGTGCAGAAATGTAACCTCTGGAATGACCTCCTGACTCACTTTGAAGTCATTTAGCAATATAAACTCATTTGTCTTTACCTTTTCCCCCTTTTGGTCAAGGTCTCTTTCCAGTTGCATTGTTAGTTGGCTCTTGGTAGGAATCCCTTGATGCAAGGAGCTCATCCCTGGGAGTCATGTCTCACACTAAGGGGAAGAGTTTGTCTTAGAAAGGGGCCATATATGAGCAAGAAAGAGACTTTCAGGAGGTAACACTTAGGCAACCTATAATACTAGGCTAAGTTTCAATTGCAGAAGTGAAGTTTCATAAATATAATCATCAATATCAAGGGTCCATCAATGGTCCATCCTCCTTCACTAGTCACTGCCCCTGTATTCAGGGGACCCTTGCTCTTCCACTAGAGAATGTGGCAGAGCTTCCCAGGATGGCAATTTTATATTCTTCCAGTTATTGTGAGGATCTCCACCTACTGTGAAAATGCCTCATAAACACTTGAACACATTCATATGCCTTATAGGTATGCCCCAGCTGACCCTTCTCCCATGCATCCCCCATTTCTGACACTCTGATCCTCTCCTGCTGCAGTTTTTACCCTTCTGTGATCCAAAGCTTCTTCAAAAATGAAGCCAACAGTATAACCAAACACAATTAATAAGAAAATGAAATGCTTATGATAGCTTTAAAATATGAAAAATTTAAAATTTTTGAAATATAAAAAATATAAAGTTAAAAAAAGTTTTGACATTATGTCTTTCATCATTGTAAGATCTGTTGTCTTGTATGTACAGTGACATTTTCATCCATTTATTCCCCAGTGTCTTATTTTATTTGTTGTCTACAAGAGACTCACCTTAAATACAAGGACATAATCAGGCTGAAATTGAAAGGTTGGGAAAGGATATTCCATGCAAATAGCAATGAAAAAAGACCTGGAGTAGTGACACTAATATCAAATAAAATAAATTTCAAATGTAAAACTCTTATAAGAGATGAAGAAGATTGCTATATATTAATAAAATGGACAATCCACCAAGAAGTAATAATAATAAATATTTATGCACCTAACAAAGGTGCCCAAAAGTACATTAGATACACTGGCAAAACTGAAGGAAGAAATAGACATCTCTACAATAGTATTTGGAGACTTCAACATGCCATTCTCAGCATTATATAGAATATCTGTAAAGAGGACAAATAAGGAAACTGAGAGCTTGAATAATATGATAATAAACTAAATCTATCAGATATTTATAGATCATTATACCCAAAACAGCAGGATATACATTCTTCTCAAGTGTTGATGGATCTTTTTCCTAGACAAAATCCTGGGACCTAATTCAATGAATTTTAAAACACCAAAATTATATAATGCACTTTCTCTGATCATTATGAAATAAAGTTGAAAATTAATAACAAGTGGAAATGGGGGAAATTCACAAATATATGAAGATTAAACAAAATATATTTAAAGAAAAACTTGCAAGAGAAATCAGTAAATACCTCAATATGAATGTAAATGAGAACACAACATATCAAAACATGGGATACAGAAAAGGCAGTGCTGAGAGGGAAATTTTAAATCTCAATGTTTATATTAAAAAGAAGAAAGAACTAAAATCAAAAACCTAACTGCCCACCTGGAAGAAGTAGGAAAGAAAAAACCAACCAATCCCAAACAAGAAGGAAAGTAAAAGATTAGAGAAGAAATAAATGATATGGAGAATAAAAACACAAATAGAATGAGCAAAACTAAAAGTTGTTTCTTTGAGAAGATCAACAAAATAGATAACCATTTAGCTAGATTAACAAAGAAAAAAGAGACAAGATGCAAATAAAATCAGAAATGAAAAGGGTGTCATTACCATTGACTCAGCAGAAATAAAAGAGATAAGAGACTCCTATGAACAGCTCTATGCCACAAATTAGACAACATTGATGACATGAAAAAATTCCTGGAAAGAAATGAACAAACCACACTGACCCTAGAAGAAATAGAAGACCTCAACAAACCAATCATAAGTAAGGAAATTCAAACAATCATCACAAACTTCTACAAATGAAAAGTCCAGGAAAAGATAGCTTCACAGGTAAATTCTCCCAATAATATAGTGAAGATGTAATAACAAACTTGTTCAAACTCTTCCAGAAACTTGAACAGGAAGAAATGCTACCAAACTCATTCTATTAAGCTAATATCATCCTAATACCAAATCCAAATAATGATATTACAAAAAAGAAAATTATAGACCAATTTCTCTAATTTTTATAGATGAAAAATCCAAAAAATACATTAAAAATTATACATCACAATCAAGTTGACTTTATACCATGTATGCAAGGGTGGTTCAATGTAATAAAGCCAATCAGAGTAGTACAGCACATTAATAAATTGAAAAACAAAAATCACATGATCGTCTCAATAGATGCAGAAAAGGAATCTGACAAAATACAACGTTCTTTCTTGATAAAAACACTCTGAAAGATAGAAATAGAAAGAAACTTTCTCAACATGATAAAGTGCATATATGAAAAAACACAGATGACAGTGCACTTAATGGTGAAAGACTGATAGCTTTCTTGTTGAGATCAGGAAGAAGATAATGTTGCCCACTCTTTCCTCTGTTATTCAATATTGTGTAGAAATTCTAGCTAGAGCAATTAGGGAAAAAAAAGAAATAAAATTCAACTAAATACTAAAGAAAGAAAGAAAATTTCACTCTTTGCTGATGATATGATCCTATTCCTAGAAAATCCCCCAAAATCCACAAAAAACATTATCAGAACTAATAAATAATTTCAGCAAAGTGGAAGGATACAAAATTAATATGCAAAACTCAATAGCATTTCTATACGTGACTTATGCGCATGTATAAGTGAGGTGAATATCAGAAAAAAATCTATTTACAATAGGAACGAAAAGAATCAATATTTAGGAATAAACTTAAGACATAAAGGACCTGTATTCAGTAAACTATAAAACATTGTTAAAAAAAAACAAATATGATTTAAATAAATGGAAGAATATTCTGGGTTCATGGTTTGGAAAACTAAATATCATTAAGATGCCAATTCTACCCAATCTGGTCTACAGATTTAATGCACTCCCAATAAAAATTCCAACAGCCTTCTTGTAGAATTATAAAAACCAGCAATCAATTTTATCTGGAAGGGTAAGTTTCCCTGAGTAGCCAAAATATCTTTAAAAAGGAATGAAGTTGGAGGACTGTCACTTCCTGGCTTTAAATCATATTATCTAAGCATACTGGAAAAAATAGAATCTTACTGGCATACAGGTACACAGATTGACCAATGCAATCAAACTTAGAGTTCAGAAATGGACCCACACCTATATGGTCAAGTGATTTCTGACAAGGCTATTAAACACACTCAGCTACACACTGGGTCAGAACAGCCTATACAACAAACGGTTCTGTGAAGACTAGATATTCATATCTAAAAGAAAGAGGAACCCTAAGTCACACATTATACAAAAATTAACTAAAAATGGATCAAGAACCTAAAAATAAAATCTGAAATCATAAAAATCTTGGAAGAAAATGTTGAGAAACATCCTCAAGTTCTTGTGGTAGGTAATGTATTCTTTGACCTTACACCCAAAGCATGAGCAACAAAGGAAAAAATAGATAAATGGGACCTCCTCAAAATTAAACACTTTTATATTTCAAATAATTTTGATAAGAAGGTGAAAACACAGCCAATTCATATGGGAAAAAATTCTTTCGAAACCACATATCTCTCAAAGGTTTGATTTCCAAAGTATATAAAGAGATCACACAATGACAAAATAACAAGAAAACCAAATAAAAAATGGGTAAAAGACTTGAATAGATATTTTTCTGAAAAGGAGAGATGAATGTACAAAAGACATATGAAAAGATGCTCAACATCACTAGCTATTAAGGAAATGCAGATAAAAACTATGAGATGTCATTTCCCACCATATGAAATGGCCATTACAGAAAAAACAAACAAACAAACAAAAAAAACCCAGAAAACTACAAGTGCTGTAGTAGATGTGGAGGAATAAGAACATTACTGTTGGTGGGTGGATAAAATGGTGCAGCCTTTGTGGAAGACAATTTGGCAGTTCCTCAGGAAGCTAAATATAGAACTTTCATGATCTGGCAATCTCACTACCAAGAATATATTCAGAAGAACTGAAAGCAAGGATGCAAATAAATATATGCACACCAGTATTCATAGAAGTATTAGTCACAATTGATAAAACATAGAAACAACATAAGGGTTGGTTGTGTCCATCAACCAATGAATGGATAAACAAAATGTGGTATAGACATACAATGGAATACTACTCAGGTGTAAGAAGAAATAAATTGGGGGAGCATATGACAACATGGAGGAACCCTGAGGACATTAAGCTAAGTGAAATAAGCCAGACAGAAAAGACAAATATTGTGTGGTCTCACTGATATGAACTAAACGAGTCAACTTATGGAGTTGAACTATGGAGTGCAGGTTGGTGGGAGACAGAATGTGGGTTGAGAAGGGGATGCTGATGCTGGATGTATATAGAATATTTGATAAGGTCAATTGTAAATATGTGGTAATGGATGAAGTTATGATAGCATATTATAATAAGTGTAACAAACTCTTGATTTATGGATGTGATAGTGGCTGAAATGAGTAATCTAGGGAGGTTAATCTTAGTTAGAGGACAACTGGAGGATAATATAGGGAATATGTTACAGTTATTTTTGTGGTAGTTGAGCATTGTGGTTGATAATATAAATATATGAATGTTCTACTACAAGGTGTTATGAATATTGGTGATATATGGGAAAAAAATAATTAAAGAAACTTATACCTTCTAGTTAACAACAATATTGTAATATTTTTGTAGCAAAAGTAAATAAGGTACTATATTAATGCTAAAGGTAAAAAAAGAATGTATTTGGTTTTATTGGAAACAAATACGATTAAGCATTTTTTACATTTTCTTCATTAACAAGGAGACTTTGGTTATGTTATTTAACTAATCTCTGTCCATCTGTATATCTTTCTGAAGACTGCAGGAACAATTGAGTTTGTTTCAGGGATTAGATGAGGTAAAAATGCCTGGATAGAAGACTTTTTTTGAAATAATGCTTCCATAATATGTAGAGCTGTCTTTTGCCTGTTATATTAATTTATTAATTTGCAATAAAGTTTGAAAATAAATGGAGACATAGAAAGGGGAGACATGCAGAAGAGAGATTTGCCATTTTGACCTGGTGATGTGAGAGAGAGGACTCCATGTTCACCTACAGCTGCAGAAAGACAGAGAAGCCCCAGGAATCTCAAGCAGACAAGGTCCAGGGAGAGATGCCTGATCACTCACAGCTGAGCTCCATGAGAAACTAGTGAGAGACCAGAAGACCTATTGTCTTGCCTCACCATGAGGCAGGACTCCAGGATCTGCTAGCAGCTGACAGTTGGTGAGAAAGCATCTCTGATGATGTCTCAATTTGGATGTTTTTGCAGCCTTAGATCTGTAAGCTTTTATCCCAAGTAAATCTCTTTTATAAAAACAAACCCATTTCTGGTATTTTGAATTGGCAGCCTCTGGGAAAGTAAGATAGATATTTGCTCATGTATAATTAATTTGTGGTGATGTTAAAGTCCTCTTTGAAATTAAAGAAACTTTAGCTGAGACCAAAGAAGTTTCACAGGTAAAAATACTAAAATTTTGGTGAAAATAATAAGTTCAGAGATTTTTTTCATTCTGAGGGAACATGTGCAAAATCCCTGAAACAACTCAAAACCTTCTGTGCACCCATGAACTGAGAGCAGACTGGATGACAGTTGAGTTTGGTAGATTGGCCTGGAGAGAGGGGCAGGCTAGTTGGCTACAAGCCTGAAGACCATTGTATGTCCATTGGTCCTTGTATGATTAGTGGAAAAATATTGAAATATTAAAGCAATGGATTGATCTTATTAACTGTGTGTGTGTGTGTTAAAAAGCCCCTTTGCTGCTGAAGTTAATGAAGATATTAAAAATCCTAGTGCTGAATTTAAGAATCAGATATTTTTCTGTTATAACTGGTTGGCAGTTAAATTGCTGGAAAAAAATGAAAATTAATTGGTTTCATGATTCCATGTATCTCTTTGTCAAATTTTAAAATATTTTATTCAGACTTAGAAATTTGTTTTTTGTTGATCCTTCAGTTTACTGTTTTATTTGCTTTTCAGGAGATATACAAGATTATGATATTGTGTTTGGGGTGATGAGAAGATTGGAGGACATCTCTGAGAACTTTAATTTGATGTTTGAATTTTTTTCAATGCAGGATGGAATGGGTGACACCAATGTGAACTTTCTCAGACAAATGCTTATGTGATTTTACCTCTATTACCAATCCCAGGTTATGACCACGGTCTGCAGTCCTCACCCTAAAAGCCTCCTTATTTACTCATGTTTCCTTCAAGAGCTGTTATCTGGTTTTGAAAGATGCACATGGCAGTATCAATGTAGGGCTGGAAGGGGCCTGGGGAAAATGAGAATTTTAATGACAGAGTGAGAGAAACACAGATAATTAAAAAGAAAGCTTCAAGGTTTCTGAGGAAAGATTCCAGGTCCAAGACCATTATGCAGATAGACCTGTCCATCCCCCTTCTCCAGCCCATTTCCCACTTCCCACTCTAGCACCATCTGGCTGTCCTTGCTCCTCCTCCAGGTGGTGGAGCTGGGTCAACAACTCCATATGGTTACAAAAGTATAGCACTCCTTCCTCTAGTGCTTGCCATTTCCCTGCTCCATCACAATCCTTTGGCCAACTCTTAAGCCCTTGTTCTCTGCCCAGTCCAAACACAGATCCTTTTGTCAGAATAATGGATTTGGGAAGGATACCCCAATGCTTAACTCAATGATGTGGCCCAGTGTCCATGAAATGCCAGTATGAAAGTGTGTATAGAGGGACAGGAGAAAGTGTTTTCTGCGTACTTTACATCTTTGAAATCTCAATCTGCACAGGAAGAATCTCTGCTATTTTCAGTCTGTTCCCTAGATCAAGGCATCTCACCTCCAAACTACTTACTAATCCTGCTGGAAACCTAGACAGGGAATATCCAGGCCTGCTTCCTGGTAGTTTCTAATACTAACCATTAATCTCCACATGATTTGGTGGGGATCTAAGATTGATTAAATTCAAACAGTGCCCTTTCCTTCCCTATCATTTGCTCTAATACTTTCTGAGATGAATCATATTTCCCTCCTTCAGGGTGGTCACAGGTGCATTTTCTGACTCTTACATAGTCACATTGAAGAGTTGACTTCCACACTATAAGGGTGGGCTTTCATGCTCATCATTATATCCGATGTCCCCATAAACATAGAATCTGAGTAAGAGTAGTATGGCTACTCTGTAAACATAGCTTCATGACAGATAAACACATGCCCAAATGTAACTCCTTTCCCATTCACAGTTCCCATACACCTTCATGATTATCTGAGGTTCAGCCCCTATCCCTCCAGCCCTTCTTTCAGACTGTGTGCCACTAGGAACCCAAGAGGACTTCAATTTCAGGAAAAGAGAAGACACAAAGCTCTCTGTGTTGGAACAAAAATGGTGGATGACTTCCCACTTGCAAGTATCATTTCCCAGGTTTTGCTGCTGTATGAGGAGATGGAATCATGCTTCTACACAATATAGCAATGTATGTCTCAACAGACCTTGTCTCTGTACCAGGGGTGACCTTTGAAGATCAGGATCCCTTGACCTTTGGCCTTTGATTTGTCTCCCTTAATATTTCTATCCAAGTTTTCTCCCTACTGAGGGGCAGAGGGTGAAGATGAAGCCTCAATCCCTATGAACACAACATTGAGGTTAATGGATCTCTAGCTTCCACTCATAGAAAGGGCAACAGATGCCTTGGAATTCTGTATCATGGGAGGATTTTGAGGGTATTAAGGTGACAGTCAAGAATGTTTGTTGACCATCCACCAATGGCCTGGAAGCATCATAATTTTTCTCCATTTATATCCATTGTGTCTTTTTGTACTTTCATCTCTACTTTTGGTAATATTTGGACATTCATATCATCAGTTTTGATTCTTACTGTCATGGACAAATACTAGGGTCTGGAGAACACAATAATGACCCCTAGGGTGTAGGTAGGATTCCATATATCAGAACTTCTGGAAAGAATGATGAGGAAGAGAGAGGCCATCAATGGACATCACCAAAATTTTTTTAATTTTTTAATTTTTTGAGACACTTAGATTACATAAATGTTGTATAAATTATAGGAGATTCCCATATGTCCCACTCCTTACACCTCCCAAACTTTCCCACATTGACAACAGCCTTCATTAGTATGATACTTTTGTTACAATTGATGAGCACATATTGGAGCATTGTCACTAAGCATGGATTATAATTTACATTATAGCTTACACTCTTTCCTGTACAATTTTGTAAGTTAAGAAGGGATATATAATAGTCTGTATCTGTCTTTGCAATGTCATTCAGGACAATCCCAATGTCCCAAAAATGTTCCCATATTACACCTATTTGTCCCTCTCCCTCCCCTCAAAACCCCTTGTGGATACTGCTTCCACATAAATGATAAAGATTCTTCCATTGCTAGAATAACAAAAAGCCTGTAGTAGAATAACATTGTCTACTCTAAATCATTGTTCATTCACCAATCCTGAAGATTCTGGGACAGTGATGCTCAATCCACCTCTAACTGAGAAGGGGCTTAGATCTCATGGGGCAGATGGATGGGACTATCTTGCTTGCAGTTGCAGACTTTCTCTGTTCCTTGGGATGGTCATTGTCCATCATCATCTCCTTGTTAATTGTCCTGGGTGAGTCCACTGAACTGGAGAGTAGGTGTTGCAGCTCTCTTGAGACCCAGGGCAAAACTGGCACATGGAAACCCCAAAAATTTAAGTCTCTTGGACATGCAATATCAACTCTAGTACTAACTATATGTTCAAATAGAAGGGGCAGAAGAGCCAAGTGTAGGGAAAACACAACTGAGTCCAACTCTGTCATACTGGGAGCATGAATTCCAAAGTAGGGTCCACTGGCAGGGTGCAAAACTCCTGAGCTGCCTGCAAATTCTATAGTGTCTGGATGTCTTCAGAGCCCTCTGGAGGCCTGCTACTTGAGGCAATATTTTCTGTAGCAGTCAATGAGATCCTGCTGAGATATGCATAAGCATAACCTCTGGATTGACCCCCTGACTCACTTTGAAGACTCTTAGCCACAAGACGCCTTTATTTTTCCTCTTTCTCCCTTTTGGTCAAGGCCTTTTACCAGTTGCATGGCTACTTGGTGCTTGGTAGGAATCTCTTAGTGCCAGACTCATCCCTGGGAGTCATGTCCCATGCCAGGGGGGAAGGTAATGCATTTATATGCTGATTTTGGCTTAGAGAGAGGCCACATTTGAGCAACAAGGAGGCTCTCAGGAGATAACTCAGGCAATTTAAAATACTAGGCTTTTCTTCAAAAGTAAAGTTTCATAAGTACAGTCATCAACATCAAGGGCCTGTCAATTGTCCATCATATTTCACTAGTCACTGCCCCTGTACTTGGGGGATTCTTGCTGTCCCATTAGAAAATGTGGCAGAGCTCCCCAGGATGGAAATTTAATATTCTTCTGATTATTGCGTGGATCTGAACCCACTGTGACAATGTCCCATAAACATTCAACACATTCATATGCCTTATAGGTATGCCCCCGTTGAGCCTCCTCCCATGCATCCCCCATCACTGACACCCCACACCATCAATAATGTTTTATTATGTGGCAGAATAGGGGTAAACACAGGGAGCCTGAGAGAAGATAAACAGATACAGGAGTTCTGGGTGGTGTCAGTGTATTGGATAACAAAACAGAGGTAGGTCAGTGAAAGAGACCATGAAGGTTCCAAGAGACAAGTTTTAGCAGTTGAACCCAGAAACAATAAATTGGCAGATGAGAAGGCAGATAATTAGATTATCCAGAGTTAAAGAAATGTTTCTATTTTTTTAACAATTACAAGGTACTACATTAACTCATGCAATTTCCCAGAAGAACCTCACACATGGATACTAATATTTCCCTATTCTGCAGATATTGCAGCAGAGTAGCCACAGAAATTGTGCAAGCTCTCACAGTTAGTGAGATACATCTCCAGGATGTGGAGCCAGGATTTGACTACAAGTCTGAGCAATTAACTGCTCCTAGTGCTTGTTGTGTCTCAGGATGTGCCAGAAAGTGGAGATTCTAGTGGTTCCTGACTTAGAGAAGTTGTCTGGAAATTAAAATGTGCTGATAATTCCCTAATACAAAGTGTAGGATGCAATTAAAAGTAAAGCAGCCACCTCACCTCAGAGAGAATGACATAAAGAGCCCATCAACAGTACCAGAGCTCTGGGGTTCCTGACCAACACCAGCCACAGAGATCACAGGTCAGGAATCTC
This sequence comes from Cabassous unicinctus, assembly GCA_029593785.1. Classification (NCBI taxonomy): domain Eukaryota; kingdom Metazoa; phylum Chordata; class Mammalia; order Cingulata; family Chlamyphoridae; genus Cabassous; species Cabassous unicinctus. Next base: position 7,133 of record JAQZBX010033314.1, on the reverse strand, counting down.
CTAGAGAATTTGGAAATGAGAGTGCTCACCCAGTGATTCCTCCTCTCTGCTTTGGGTGGACATCAGTGCTTGTCATCTGCATTGGTGACATGTACTTCAGGGATCCTGATGTGGAGCAGAGTCTTGAACTTTGTGAAAGGGTGATTCACAAGATTAATGTTTATAATGGTCTCCCTTCTCCAGCAGACAGGGCACATTAGTCATTGCAGGGTTATTCACACCTCCCTCCATTGTCTCTCAGACTATGATCTCTGAGGAGTCTGATATCGTAATCAACATTGCCTTCTCAGACAGTGATTGCCCTTGTCCATTTATTAACATAATTCTAGAGGGAGTGTCAAGAGGTATCCCAATAAATCATATAGGTGCCAACATACTCCTCTTCCCCTTTACTATATAACCACACTCCTTCTTCCTCCTGATCTTCATGATTAGGGTGAATTAACCTGCCAAGATCCTGCCTCCTGTTATTGGCTGCCAGACTCTGAACACAAGGCCATTTGGTGCCAAGAACTTATATTTCAGTGGCACTATTCTTAGTCTTTTCTGTTTCACATAAATTTTAGAATAATTTTGTCATATTCCTCAGGAGACTGTCAGGAAATTTAAGATGACTTAATTGTATCAAATTAATAATTGACATACCAATGTTGATTCATATTATCTGTGAATGTGGAACTATATGAATTGTTAATGTTATTGCTCATATTTAGGTTTTGGGGGGAAAAACAAATGACACCTCTCTACCATGCATTGGAGGCAGTAAAAACTGAGAAAAGTTTGAGGTGAAAAGTAGATGATCACACTTGAAATTTACCACTGATAAAAGACATGTAGAAGATGAGGTTTGAGTACCCTTTATGTTACAACAGTCACACCTCCCCTGAAATCTAACATCACAGGTCACACAGAAATCCCCATCCCACTGCTCTTAAGTTGGTCCTACTTCCTCTGTCCCTCATCCTCCTTAGGCTGTTCCTTCTGGGCCAGGCTGGCACCAGATATGCTTTAACCAGGATATGGAAGTGTCAGAAGGTGCTCACTATACACAAAGACTGAGTGTGTGTGTGCATGTGTATGTGTATATGTGTTACTGTGTGGAGAGGGTTAAGTGACATAAGCAGTACAGAGCTAACACCTTAAGGTGAGCAAAGCACCTCATTCTCTGATTCTTGCCAGATGCATGGAGATTTAAGGACTGCTGCACCTGGTGGTAGTCCAGATGATGTGAATTTGTCTGGCTTTCTTTCCTCAATTTCTCAGTGCAGAAATTTTAGTCACTTCTGGGAGCACCAAAAGACAGATGGTCTTGCATAGGAACAGAGAAAACCAGATACAGTGAGATCTTGGAAGTGGGCCCTCTTCAATTAATTTCTATTTATAAGGAGTCCTTTATATGGAGGCCCTGAAGAATCAGACATTTAGCGTGACCTTGAATTTGTGTTTGATTTCCCATAACATGGCTTAGATAGTGAGTGAGAGGTCAAAGAGTCCAGCCAAAGAGCACCTCTTTTAGCACATGAGGTGGCACTGAGCTATGGAAATTAGCAAGTAGCTTGTTCAATGGACTGGTAGCATTTTTGTATCCATGCCAATATGCTCTGTTATCCAGTCTCTGCTTCTGTGGAGTGAGGCTTTTGGAATAGATTCCTTTACCAGGTAATTCAGCCTGGGTGTTCCTGAAAGGGAACTGGAAGAGAGGGATCCTTAAGGCCTTCTCCAGAACTTTCCTGCCACAGGGGCTGGAACTCAGCTGTTGGAAAGTAAGGAATAGCTCAACAAGACCTTGTAGGCAAAATCATCTAGTCTATGTGGAGCTTTGGCTCACTCTATGACTCCCTGGTTCCTCAAACTGCATTGTTGGTCTGCCCTTCCTTTCACTTTCCCTTGTCTGCTCTGTCTCCCCTCTCCTCTTACCTGTTCTGCTTTTCTCTCACATCTCGCCTAGCCAAAAAAATGGATTGAAATTCAACATTAAACTATCCCATATCTGGCTTATTTGGATGCAGCCTGAACTGGTGAAAGGTCCTGAAGCCCGTGGAGCCTCAGGACTGAGTCCTTTCAGGCAAATCAGAAAATACATTGAGAAGTGAGAAAATGAAGTCACATTATTACAAAAAGTGTGGGATGCTTCTGAAACTGTCCTTAAAGGGAAATTTATAATGGTATATGCTTATATTAAGAAAGAAAAAAGCTCTAAAATTAATAACCAATGCTTCTACATTAAGACAATGGAATAATGGAGCAAACTAAACCTAGCACAAGCAGAAAGAAGAAAATGACAATGGTTTGAGCAGAAATTAATGAAATAGGTAATAGAAAAACAATAAAATCAATGAAACTAAAAGCTAATTATTGAAAGGATCAAGACAACAGATTGACCAGAAATAAAAGAGAGAAGCCACAAAATAGTACAATTAGAACTGAAAGAAAAGACATCCATCTTTACAGGAATAAAAAGGATTCTAATGGACTTCTAAGAACATCATTATTACAATAAATTCAATAACTTACCTGAAATAGACAAATTTCTAGAAAGACAGAAACTACTGAAATGGATTCAAGAAGAAATAGCTTAATTAAAATTATAACAAGTGGAAAGTATAATTTAGTAATTGATTAACTATCCACAGCCCAAATGGAATTCTATCAAAATTTTAAAGGAGAATGAACATGAATTCCTCACAAATTCTTATAAATATTAGAAGAGGGGGCCCACTTCCCATTTCATTTCATGAGTCCAAAACCACCTGATAGCAAAACTAGACAAAAATATCACAATAAAAGAAAATTTTAGACCATGATAGAAGATGGATGCAAAAATTGCAATAAAATTCCAGCATGATATATCAGCAAAATAAAAAGAATTAAAAGCCATGACAAGTGGGATGTATCCAATGAATGCAAGGTAGTTTAGCATATATGAAAGGTTTGGCACTTTCCCTGTAAGATCAAGAACAAGAAATGTACATTCTTACCACTTTGGTGCAGCATCATAGTGAAGGTTCTGGACAGGGCAGTTAGGCAAGAAAAAGAAATAAAAACCATTTAATTGGGAAAGGATGAAGTAAAACTGTGTTGATTCACAGATGACATGACCTTGTATTTAGAAATCTAAAGAATTCACAAAGACAGTATTAGAATTCTTAAGTGAGTTTATTATTGTTGCAGAATACAAGATCAATATATTAATGTATGCCAATTGTATTTTTCTTCTTGCAAAATTAAGAAAACAATAGCATTTATAGAAGCATCAAGTATAATAATATATTTAGAAATAAATTTAAGAAAAGAAGTGTAAAAGTTATTTTACACTAAAAACTACAGAACAGTGAAAGCAGTTAGCAAATATTTAAATAAACAGAAATCAGCTCACAGTTATAAATCAGAAGACTTAACATTATTAAAATGACAATGCAATGAAAACCAATAATGAAAAAGAAAAAGGAAAAACAATGAACATGAACAATTAAAAAAAGAAAAAGAGAAAAATGACAATGCACCCCAAATTGATCTACAGCTTCAATGCAGTCCAAGTCAAAATCATAGCTGAAGAGATGGAGAGGTGGCAAGATGGCATCAGTTTAAGTGGGCACTCACCATCTGTCTCACAAAAGATGGCTGAGTGGGGACAAGATCTTAACCAAGTGAGCTGTTCTGGGAGCCCATGGAGTGGGAAACTTTCGGGCATCAATCTGGATGGAGCTTGACAAAGAGAGAGATTGCTTAATTTAAAACTGTGAGTTTTTAGCCTGGTTCCTGGAAATTATGGATGGTTAAGACCCACCCTCATGGCAAAGGGCCAGGATGAGACCCAACTCCAGCCAGCCACCCAGCAAGAGGAAGCATTCTCTGAGAGTGGGAGGGTTATGGCAAAGGGCAGAGAGGGGCTTCCTTTCTCTGGGTTTGGTTTCCTGGACCCCTTTTGAGCTTTGGGGAGCATACCAGCCAGCTTGAGGTGGCACAAGGCAGAGGGGAGAGGGGACTCTCCAGAGGAAGCCTGATTTACCTAACCACCCTGGGATGCAGAAACTTGGCCTTAGAAGGGGCAGAGTCAGCCAATTGAATAGTTCTGTGGTGAAAACTATAAAAATTTCAACTCCCCTAAGGGAGCCAGGCAGTAGGAGGTGCTCAAGAAGTTTCCAAGAGCTTATTTAGGGTCCCCTGGGAGTAGAGGGTGGTCTAGAAGAGGGATGAGAATCATTTAGGTGCAATGAATTCAGTCATCAGGGTCCCATTTGAATTTCAAAAAGGAACTCAACCTGACCAGGAGCAGGGATGGGGATCTACTCATACAGCCTGTTGAATCCTGCTGCCCTAGGAGAGTCAGAGAAAGAGACTGAATAGCTTTCTGAAGAGCTAACTGACCGAACAAGAAAGTGTAGCTCAGTGGAGGAGTTTCCACCTTGAATATACAAGGTCCCTAGCTCAATTCCCAGCTCCTTGTAGAGTAGTGATCCACTGGGGTATGGAACATCCAGCTGATACTTTAGGACAGGGAAAACAGACATTGTTTTTGTACTAGCTCCTTTGGGTCCCTTATTGTTCCTAAAAAAAAAAGTTTATTTAAAAAAATTAACTTAGTTTACTTAATAAAACCCATCTCAAAACCTGCAGAGAGGAGACTGCAGGGTAAGTAATGAACACAGGCACCCTGAGAAGCTCCACAAGGGCCTAAGACTGAACACTTTTCTTCCTTAATTTCTGTTTGAGTGCTTGCTTGTGTGTTTTTTTGTTGTTGTTGTTGTTTGTTTCTTGTTGTTTCTTCCTCTTACCTCCTCCCCTGTTTAAATTAGGTGCTGTTATTAGTTTCCTTGCTGTCCTTCTTCCTTGATTCCCCATTTTCTGTGTATATTGGTTTTGTTCACCAATGCAATCTCTTTTTCTTTCTTCATCTTTCTATATTATGCTTTCTGTTGTGGATATTACATTCCACCTTTCTTTACTTAGTCCTAAATTTTTCTGGTTTCTATTTCTATCTTGTTTATTCTGTTTTCATTTTTTAATAACTTTTCTTTTTGTCCTTTCTTTTCTCTTTCTCTTATACTCAACATTCTGGCATTTTAAATCATTCTATATATTTTTCTCTTTTTGGTTTCCCATTTCATTGAAGGTATTTCACTTTTTTATTCCTATTACTTTACACTGCTTACAAGAGTTAAAATTTCATTTTACTAAGTCTTATATGGTCCCTATTCTAACTTTTATTATTATTATTACCATTTTCCTTTTTCTTTTCTTACCTCTTCTGCATTCTCTGGCCCTAATCTTTTTCCTTCAAGGGAACATAGAAAACAGAGAGGAAGTAGAACAAGAGGAACAAAGTGTCAAAGAGAAAACACACACACAAAGCAAGCAGCTAAATAAAACTCTAGAGTAGAGAGAGGAGCTAATCAACTGAATAAACTCATCAAGATAAAAAGATGACCAGAGGGCAACAAAAAATTACAAACCATACTAAGAAACAGGAAGGCATGGCCCAGTCCAATGAAAAAACTAAAAAACAGGAAGAAATTCAGAACATCAAAAAACTAATCAGAGCTGGTAAAACAAATATCATGGACCAACTTAATGAAGTGAAGGAAGAGATTAAAGATATTAAGAAGACACTGGGAGAACATACTGAAGAAATTGTAAACATACATACAATGATAAGAGATATGATGGTGGTGAATGGCACAATCCAAGAAATAAAAAAGACACTGGAATCAAATAACAGGAGATTTTAACAGGCAGAAGAAAGAATTAGTGATGTAAAAACAGTACATCTGAAATTAAACAAATAGTAGAACAGATAGATAAAAAGATAGAAGAAATCCAGCGGGGACTTAGGGATTTGAATGGCAACACAAAATGCACAAAAATATTCATGACAGGCATCCTAAAAGAAGAGGAGAAGGGAAAGGGAAGAGAAGGAGTGTTGAAGGAAATAATGGCTGAAAACTTCCCAACCCTATTGAAGGAGGTGGATGTACATGTCCAGGAAGCACAATGCACCCCAAACAGTATAAATCCCAACAGACCTACTTAAAGACATATGCTTACCAAAGTGTCCAATGTTCAAGACAAAGAGAAAATACTGAAGGCAGCAAGAGAAAAGAGAACCATCACATATAAGGGAAGCTCAGTAAGAGTAAGTGCTGATTTCTCATCTGAAACCATGGAAGCAAGAAAGCAGTGGTATCACACAGTCAAATTACTAAAAGAAAAAAACTTCCACCCAAGAATTTCCTATACAGCAAACCTGGCATTCAAAAATGATGAAGAGTTCAAAATAGTCACAGATAAAAGAAATTAAGAAAGTAAGCCAATAGGAAAACTGCCCTTCAAGAAATACGAAAGGGATTTGTGCAGGTTGAAAGGAAAAAGAGTTGAGTTGGAGAGAGATAGCTGGAGAAGAGTGTAAGAACAACTAAAAAGACAAAAAGAGAAATAAAAACAACATATGACATACATGAACCCAAAGGAAATATGGCTGATGCAAGTAATTCCTTGACAGTAATAACACTGAATCTTAATAGATTAAACTCAGCAGTCGAGAGACACAGACTGGCAGAATGGATGAGGAAATATGACCCAACTATATGCTGTCTAAAAGAAACCCACCTTACACCCAGGGATTCAAGGTGGCTGAAAGTTAATGGCTGGAAAACAATTTTACAAGAAAACAATAACCAAAAAAGGGTGGGAGTAGCTATGCTAATTTTGACAAAATAGACTTTAAATGCAAAACTATTGTAAGAGACAAAGATAAACACTATATATTTGTAAAAGTGATAATCTTTCAAGAAGAAAGAACAATCATAAACATTTATGCACCTAACCAGGTGTATTAGTCAGCCAAAGGGGTGTTGATGCAAAATACCAGAAATCAGTTGGTTTTTAGAAAGGGTATTTATTTTAGATAGAAGTCCACAGTTAGCAGGCCTTGAAGCATAAATTTCCTCCCTCACCAAAATCCATTGCCACATGTTGGAGCAAGAGAGCTGCCGACATTTGCCAGAGTTCAGGCTTCTGGTTTCCTCTCTTCCCAGGGCTTGCCTCTTTCTGGGCTCTGGCTTGGTTGTGCCACAGGCCATCTGTAGAATATCATGCAAATGGCTTTTTTCTATCCCAGGGCTTTCTCTCCTTCC
>JAQZBX010033313.1:0-25434 GCA_029593785.1 Cabassous unicinctus | reverse complement strand
AGTTTCTGAGAACCACTGACCAAAAGGTAGGCTAACAAGGAAGAAAAAGAGAAGGGTAGGTTGTGAGTCATCACCCATATGGACATTATCTGTGGTAAATTGAAAGAGTATAGTTACATATTGAAAGATAGGACAAGTGGGTAGAGATTTTACTGGGTTTGGTGGTGCAAGATTAACAGGTTTGTAGATTAGGAAGGACGGGTTAGAATACCCAGGACATGTAAATATGAATCTTTTCATCCCATGAGTCAAGACAGGGAAGAGTAATATGCCCCAGGGGGTGGGGAGTAAGGAACAGAAAAGATAAAATGGGGTATGTAGTGGTCATGGGAAATATAATTCATTACCTTACATTAATGGACACAGGACATGGTAAATATCATCAAAAATTATTAAACTGTACAGTTTAAATTGTAAACTATACTGTAAACCACGGAAAATTTTTAGTTGCTATATTTTACTATCTGTATAACAGTGATAACAATGATAACATTCATAAAAAAAAGTAAAGATTTTATTTTATTTTCTTTTTCTTTTTTTTAAAAGATTCATTTATTTATTTATTTATCCCCCCCTTGCTGCTTGTGTTTTACTGTGTTCATTCGCTGTGTATTTCTTCCGTTTCTGCTGATCTCCCCCTTGCTGTGAGGTCCTGCTGCATCAGCTCACCGCGCCGCCCGGGCCGGCCTGCTCTCAAAAGGAGGCCCCGGGAAGTGAACCCGGGGCCTCCCATGTGGTAAACGGGAGCTGAATCCATTGAGCCACACCGGCTTCCTGCTGTGAGGTCTTGCTGCATTAGCCTACCACGCTGCATGGGCCGGCCGGCCTGCCCTCAGAAGGAGGCCCTGGGAAGCGAACCCGGTGCCTCCCATATGGTAAATGGGAGCTCTATGCATTGAGCCACACCTGCTTCCCAAAATAAAGGTTTTAATATGGGGTGGGGAACGGGGAGGGAGGTTGGATATGTGGGAGTCTCTAATATTCTGTGTGTGACTTTGCTGTGACCTAAAACTTCTTTGAAAATTAAATTAAAATTTGGGAGACACTGGGGAATGAGAGGGGGAAGGTGTCATGATACACTGGACATCCGATATTACAGTGTCAAAAGGAAAAAAGAATAATTTCTTTTAAAAAAAGAATTTTTTTTGTTTTTTTTTTTCCATTTTTTCAAATGTCCCAATCCGCTAATTATATTTTATTTTTAGTTTAGTTTCCTTTTTTTTTCTTATGAGTCTCCTTGTACTTATCTCCTGCATTTAAAATGATCATTATTATTTCTTTTTCCTATTAATTTTTTTTGTTATTATATTGGCTTCATATTCGAGGAAGGTTTGGATCACAGAAACTTTACAAGGGGGCTGCAGAGGATCATTGGTGGGGGGTGTCTGGGATGGGGGATTCATGGGAGTAAATCCATCTGAATATACATGAAAGATATAAAAATTGTTCAAATGATCAAGGGATGGGGCATGGTCACGGTCACGGTGGGCAGACAATCACTCAATTAATAAGGGAATCTGAATTCCCAGCCTGGAGAGATCTACTACATTCCCCAAGGCAGCAGCAACAGTACCCTGAGTGCAGAGGTCATGTCTGGCAAAAGAGGATGGCCCACTGATGGGATCTTGTTATTGAAGACTAGCCTTATGAGTATTTGCTCTTCTAATTGAAACTTAACCTACTGTTATGGGGTGCATAAGGGTTACCACCTGAGAGCCTCCTTGTTGCTCAAATGTGTCCTCTATCTAAGCCAAACTCAGCACTTGAATGCTTTACCTTCCCCCCAATGTGGGACATGAATCCCGGGGATGAGCTTCCCTGGCAATGAGGGATTAATACCAAGTGCCATCTGGCAACATGATCGGAAAAAGACCTTGAATAAAAGGGGGAACAGGTAAAGAGAAAAGAGTTCATGTGGCTAAGAGACTTCAAAGAGATTTGGGAGATCATCCCAGAGGTAATGCTTATATACACCTCAGTAGGATCTCATAGAACACCAAAGTGGATATCACCCCACACTGAGGGATCCCTGAGGGCTCTGGTGACACCCAGGTCCTATACAAGTTGGGATAGCCCCAGAGATTGATGCCTAATTAGTGGGCTCTTCATTGGCATCTGTGGTCCTGAAAGTGACAGAGTTGGACTCAAATAAGTCATCCCTGCACATGGTCCATCAGTCCCTTCTACTCAAACCTATATGTGATTCAGGAGATTTTAGGTGTACTACCAGAGGCTGTATCCTCTGGCCTACCTATGTGCCAGCTGTGCCTGGAATCTTGGTGGAGCTGCAACTCCTACCCTACAGCTCAATGGACTCATCCAAGTAAACTGGTGAAGAGACGACGATGGGCAACCGCCATCCCAGGAAATGGAGAGGGCCTGCAGCTGCAGGCAAGATAATCCCATCCTCTGTATCCATGGGATATAAGTCCTCTCTCACTTGGAGTTGGAGTGGACATCACCATCCAAGTCCCCTCAGGATTGGGGGAGGAGCTGTGGACCAGAGTGGACTTGGTGGTATTCTGTTGTAGACATATTATGATTCAAGCAATGGAAGAAATTGTAACAGTGAGGTGGAGCTGGTGGCCACTGGACATTTTTGGGGCAGGGAGAGGAGGGGCAGTTGAAGTATAGGGGCTCTTTTGGGACTTTGGGGGTTGTCCTGAGTGGCATAGTGGGGACGGATGTATGCCATTTTCCATCAGAATATACCATGCAGAACTGAGTGGGAGAGAGTGTGGTCTGTGATGTGAACTGTGCTCTATGCTCGGTGGCAAGGCCCCAGGATGTGTATATCCATTGCGGGTGTTGTACCACACGGATGAGGAATGGTGGTGTGGGATGTTGTTGGAGGTGTGGGCGGTGGGGAACATGGGAATCCCTGTAATTTCTGAGTAATATTCAGGTAATCTAAGCACCTTTTAAAAAATATATATATATATAACAAATAACAGTTATGTAAACAAATGCACATATATGCATATGTGTTTATATATAATTTTACAAATTTTGGTATTTATTATGAAAAATTTGATTTTTACCCACAATAATAAAAAATAAAAAATATAAATAAATAAGTAAATAGTGCTGGAATGAAAAAAAAATAAAATTATTCTACATGTCTTCAAACTATTGCTCTGAGTATATGACCTACCATTATTTAAATGAACACTTGTTGAGTGACATATGCCAGTTTTCCCTATAATGATGGATAGTTTTCATCTTTGAAAGGTATGAAAAATTAGAAATGTCATATTATTAATATAATGAATAGTGGAAGAATTATGAAGAATCTGAAATTGAATATTCTAACCATTAGGAAAATAATCAACATTTCAATGTGGACAGAGAAAAAACAATGAGAGGAAAAGCATTGGAATAGATCCACAATAATTTTAGAACAATTAGAACCTGTATGCTCGATTAGGTTTCTTTCCTTCTTATATATGATATATGTATTATTTATTTTTGACTGCCTGGTATACATATTTGTTAAACAGAGTTAAATGTAGAGATAATCTCTGATTTTCATAGACTTATTTTTTTGTGATTAAGATACTAACAAATTCAATGATTTGCCTGAGGAGCTTCTGATGTGATGTTCTAAAAGGATAAGTAGGTCTCTCAGTGACAGAGAAATTATGCTTAGCTGTGGGGACAATTTCCATAGGAAGAAAATATAAAAAACTTTTGGTAGAAAATCAACAAAGTTTGATTAAGAAAAAGTGATTTGCTTGGTATAAGGTAGAGAGAAGACAAATCAAAAGGATAATTTCCCTGCAATATCAACTAGCTGACAAATAAATTTACCCAAAGACTCCAAACAGGAAATAAAAATCAAATGGAAATATCTCTAAGCTGGAATCTCTGTTTACCTTTATTTCACTGGACTTTCTTAACTGCCATTCATATCTGTGGTGTTTATGATGGTAATGATTTCTCCTACATATTGGGGGAAAGAAACAGGTGAGTTTATAGTTTGTGTTTCAGTTTTATCTAAATTTTTGTAGAGTGAAAGAATCTGGCTTAATTTATTAACTCATTTTCACCTAATTTCAAATTAGAATGGCTGAAGTAGTTCAATTCCAGTAACAGTGGCAATATCATGGCTTTATATGAAATAAGCAGTTAATAGAAAAATTGTGATTTTAACATTAAATTTTCATTGCTTCAACTTGTCATTTTGAATGGTTTATGCATTTGGGCTCTGAGCTCAGATAACTCTGGTTTCCTGTTATTATTTTCTAAATGCTAATGAGGTATTCTGTATATAATCAATCAACCCAGGAAAGTCTCAAGGAATTTTTACCTCTCTTAAATATTTTTACTAGTGTATGAATGTTAAACTGAACATAATTCCATATTCCATATTCATTACATAGTATCTTATCTTTTCAAAGTTCTTCTTTACCTCTTTTTAAATTTGAAACTCAGAACTCACTGTTTTAGGTAAGTGAGATTTACATCTCTAACTTTGGATGAAGAAATTGTTTTGGATAGAAATCAACTCAATTGCAGAGTTCACTACTAAAATTAATAGCTGAGTCTAGAATAGAAACAAGGGCTCCTTTGCATTCTAAAATGAAAGAGCTAGAAATTAAGTGGCAGTTTATACAGAGAAAATCATTATTTTATGCCAAAACTAACCCAACAGGAAGGATTTCCAGGAAGGGAAATGAAAATCACTTATGGCCTTGAGAATGAATTAAACTGGTGTTTCAGACACTTTTTATTAAAAGTAACTAGTTAGAATATAAGAACAGATTTAATTAACAATGATAATAATTTTGTATCAATAAAGGCAGATAGAACTTTGTATGGCTTTGCCTAAGTACTCTACTAACCTTAATTATTTACATCATATTTTCAGTTGTAAAGCATAATTTTCTCATTTTATTTCCAGTTGAAGGATTGGGGGGAGAACAATTAAGGTGGGTTTTATATCCTGGCACTTGATTAAAATAATATTTTCCATTTATGTCCATGTAAAAGAATAGTTAAGTACATTGAGTTGTTCAAAACAATATTTATATATTATTTCAAAATAAAATATTCTTTTAACTTAGAGGTGAGGAAATATTTACATAGTACAAGTGTAGCTACATAGAGAGGAATTACTCTGTAATGACTTGTCTAAATCTTAAATCTGCACCACAGAAATAAATTCAATTGTAGTAAGGATACAATTGATACAATTGATTTTTTAAAAATTTTTGATTGTTACATGGTTAAAATAAACTTTGAAATAGAGAGATGAGATGGGAATTCAAATGAATTGATGTGGAAAGATAGCTACAATATTACTGCTGAAGATATACTGCACATTTTTTAAACAGGCAAATAGAATGATAGAGATCATGGTTAAAATTTATACTAAAAAACATGTGCACCAGATGTTTTCCAATTCTATTTTAAAATTCCATCAATGTTGATATTCAAACTAAGTTAACAGAAGCAATGGTCAATCTGAACTACCTCATCTATATTTCTATGTATCAAATCCTCTTGATTTAATATAATAATATGTGATGGATTTTGAAGATATTCAAACTATTTTTTTCATTCTATACATGACTATTAATTTACAGTTATTATATTAAGAATGAAGATATTAGGGTGGTATTGGCTTCATAAAATGTGTCGGGTAATTTTCCCTCCTCAATTTTTTGGAAGGGTTTAAACAGGATTGTTGTTAATCATTTTTGAAATTCTTGGTACATTTCACCTGTGAGACCCTCTGGTTCTGGGCTTTTTTGGGGGGGGAGATTTCTGATGATTGATTCAATCTTTTTAAATGTGATTGGTTTGTTAAGTTCTTGTATTTCTTGTAGCATCAGTGTAGGCTGTTTGTGCATTTCCAGGAATTTTTCCATTTCATTTAGCTTGTCTAGTTTGTTGGCATACTTTTTCTCATAACACCCTCTTATGATTCTATTTTATATCTGTGTAGTGAGTCATAACATCTCCATTTTCATGTCTGATTGTATTTATTTGCACATACCCTCTTTTTTTCTCTGTTAATCTAGCTAGGGTTTTGTCAATTTTATTAATCTTCTCTTAGAACCAAATTTGGTTTATTTGATTCTTCTCTATTGATTTTTGTAATCAATTTCATTTATTTCTTCTATTGTCTTTATTATTTCTTTCCTGCTGCTTGCTTTGGGATTGCTTTGCTGCTCTTTTTCTAGTTTCTCTAGTTGTTCACTTAAATCTTTGAGTTTAGCTATTTTCTTCTTTTTTAATATACATATTTAGGGCTATAAATTTCCCTCTCAAGACTGCCTTCAGTGTATCCCATAAGTTTTAATAAGTTGTTTTCTCATTTTAAATTGTCTCACTGTATTTTCAGATTTTAAGTGCAATTTCTTCTTTGACCCACTGTTAGAAGTGTGTTGTTTAGGCTCTGCACATTTGCAAATTTACCTTTCTCCTGTTTATTATAGATTGCCAGTTTCATTAGATTATGATCTGAGAAGGTTCTTTGTATAATTTCAATCTTTATACATTTATTGAGGCCTGAATTGTGTCCTAACTATTCTAATTGTCTCCTGTTCTGGAGAAAGATCCATGGCTACTTGAGAACAATGCATAACCTGTTAAGTTTGGATGCACCATTCTGCATATATTTGTTAGGACTTACTTGTTTATTGTATTGTTCAAGTTCTCTGTTTCCTTGTTGATATTCTGTCTATTTGTTCTTTTTAATGATGTGTGTGGTGTGTTGAAGTCTCCAATGATTATTGTATTGATGTCCATTTCTCCCTTCAGTTTTGCCAGAGTTTGTCTCACATATTTTAGGCAACCTGGTTAGGTGCATAGATATTTATGACCGTTATATCTTCCTGGTGGATTGTCACTTTTATTAATATATAATGGCCTTGTGTATCTCATAACTTTACTACATTTAAAATTTGTTTTCCATAATATTAGTATAACTCCCCCTGCTCTTTTTTGGTTACTATTTGCATGGAGTATCTTTTTCCAACCTATCACTTTCAGCTGGTTTGTATCCCGGGTCTAAGCTGAGTCACTTTTAAGTAGAATATGGATGACTCATGTTTTGATATCCTTTCTGTCAGCCTATATCTTTTGATTGGGATTTTTAGTATATTCACATTCAGTGATATTATTGTAAAAGCATTACTTATTTCTATCATTTTATTCTTTGGTTTTCATGTGTCATATCATAATTTTGTGTGTCTTTTTACTCTTTCAACTATCCTTTCTGCGATTATTTCTTCTATACTCTCCTCCATACCTCTTTTTCCTGTCTCTTTTTTCTTTCAGGCTCTAAGGCTTCCTTTAAGATTTCTAGGATATATGTATTCTTCTTTATGAACTCTCTCTCTAATGTAGGTAGATGGAAAAATTCTCCCCAAATGCATACAAATTTTTCCAATAGAATGTAAAAAGACTTATATACATCATGATCAAGTGAGATTTATTCCTCATATGCAAGGTTGCTTCAACATAAGAAAATAAATCAATGTAATACACCACATTAACAAACAAAAGGAAAAAAAATACATTATAATCTCAATTGAAACAGAAAAGGCATTTGACAAAATCCAGCTTCAATTTTTGATAAAAACATTTCAAAATATAGGAATAGAAGGAAATCCCTCAATATGATAAAAAAAACTTATGTGAAAAACCCATAATCAACAGCATATTCAATGGGGAATGGTTCAAACATTGTCTCTAAGATCAGAAACAATACAAGAATGCCCACTGTCACAATTGTTATTTAACATTGTACTAGAGGTTATAGCTATGGCAATTAGACAAGAAAAAAGAAGTAAACTCACCCAAACAGGAAAAGAGGAAGTAAAACTTTCACTATTTGTGTATGACATGATCTTATATTTAGAAAAATCTGAAATGTCTACAACAAAGCTTCTTGAGATAATAAATGAGCTCAGCAAAGTGACAGGATACAAGGTCAACACACAAAAATAGTAATGTTGTGTATACTAGTACTGAATTATCTAATGAGGAAATGAGGGGAAATATTCCATTTACAATAACAAAAAGAGGACTCAAAAACCCAGGAATCAATTTAACCAAAGAAGTACAGGACTTATATGCAGAAAACTACAAAACAACACAAAAGGAAAGCAATGAAGACCTAAACAAATGGAAAGACAATCTGTATTAACAGATTGGAAGCCTAAATCTCATGATGATGTCAATTCCACCCAAACTAAGCCATAGATTCAATGCAATATTAGTCAAAATTCCAACAGTTTACTTTACAAAATTGGAAATGAAAAGAGAATGGGAGGAATTTCACTGTGTGACCTTGCAACATTACAAAGCTACAGTAGTCAAAACAGCATGGTTGAACAACCAGCAAAATGGTGGCAGAATAATCAGCTCTGAGAATAAACTCCTACTACAGGGCCATTGGTAATCACCAATAGCTATCTAGAGGACTTGTTTGGGGGCTCCAGGAGACCAGAAGTGCATCCTACAACATCCTTGAAAGAATGGAAGAAGGAGACTGCCCATCTGCAGAGAAGAATTGTAAGTAGAGCACTCAACACCATGGAGGCCAGTGCCCATCCTCCACTGAAGGCACAATCTGCCTCGGCAGCTGTTCCACAGCTGGAATTGAAAGCTCCTTTTCCCAAAATGGGGCAGAAAAAGATGGTTGGCCAACAACTTCATCTACTGATTAGTAAATTTGTTGGCCTAAAGTATAATAAGAACAGCTAAAGTTTGAACCAGTCTCAGTCAGAAAAAGGCTGGTAGGTAACATCTTAACTCCATGCCTGACATGAGGGGAATCACAGTGCTTGTAGGGACTGTCTTCATTTTCCCATCTAAATCAGATTGCCACTCTAGCCTAAGCCTGACCCAACTTGGGCAGGGAGGAAGCTAGGTCGGCTGGGCCAGTCTTTCTGGGAAATTACAGGCCATGCCACAGAGGCCAGTGATCATTCTACTTGGGCAGCACAAGCCAGCCCAGGAGCTATTATGTGGCAGGAATTGAAAGCACCATTTCCCAAAAACAAGGGAGGAATAGATAGTTGGCCACTGATTTCAGCTACTGATTATTAAATTCAGCTGGCTAAAGTATAACACTAAGTACTGCTAAAGTTTGAGCCTGTCCAAGTCAGAAGGAGACTGGTAGACACTATTTTTACTCCACCCCAGCATGGGGTAAATATGGGATGACTGAAAATCATGGTGATGGTAGAGAACAATTCCTTTCACCCAGATTGGCCTGCAGACCTAGAATAGGCTTCAGCTTCACCTCAAGCAGGGAGAAATCAGTAGGCCCTGAAACCACCTATCCAGGTAACTACAGGTACATTTGACTGACATAGACTGAATAATGGGAAGTCTACCAAGGCAACTGTGGTCATCTTGGACCTGAACTGGATGGATTGCTGCCGACACCTGCAGCTACATTCCTGCCCCAGGAAGGGGAAAAAGGGGTGAGAAGTGTCATCAGTCTTTCTGGGCAACTACAGTCTAGGCCTACATGAGTTGGATTATTCCACATCGCTGTAACTCTGTTACTACCCCTGACAAATGAAAAAGTTAGTAGAAGCTTCATTGGACCTTGGGGCACTGAGGGCAGCTTGAGCATCCACATCTTATAATGCCAACTACATCCTTGGCTCTTACTACAAAACATGCAAGAAAGAAAGGGCAGGAAGCCTTAAACTAAAGAGAAAAACTGCACCCAGAATACATTTTCTAGTAAGGAGATGCCAAGACACCAACAAAAAATTACAATCCACACCAAGAAACAAGAAGATATGACCCAGTTAAAGGAACAAGAAAAACATCCAGATGACAACAAGGAATTGAGACACCTAATCATAGATGTTCAAACAAATCTCCTTAATAATTTCAATGAGATGGCTAAAGGAATTAAAGATGTTAAGAAGAAACTGGATGAGCACAAAGAAGAATTTGAAAGCATAAATAGAAAAATCTAATGGGAATGAAAGGTGCAAGAAATGAAATTAAAAATACACTGTAATCACATAATAGTAGATTTGAGGAGGCAGAAGAAAGGATTGATGAGCTTGAAGATGTGGCCTCTGAAAGTGAACATACAAAAGAACAGATGAAAAAAAGTTTGGAAAAACTTGAACAAGGTCTAATGGAAATAAATGACAGCAAGAGATGTGCAAACATACATGCCATGGCTGTCCCAGAAGGAGAAGAGAAGGGAAAAGGGACAGAAGGAATATTTGAAGAAATAATGGTGGAACATTTACCAACCCTATAGATATCCATGTCCAAGAAGCATGACATACTCAAATCTGAAAAAATCCAAATAGACCAACTCCAAGACACATATTAATCAGAATGTCAAATGACAAAGACAAAGAGAGACATCTGTGAGCAGCAAGAGAAAAGCAAGGCATATCATCTACGGGATACCCAATAAGATTAAGTGCTGATTTCTCACCAGAAACCATGGAGGCAAGAAGAGAGTGGTAAGATATATTTAAGGTACTACAAGAGAAAAACTTCAAGCCAAAGATCTTATATCTGGCAAGATTGTCTTTCAAATATGAGGGCGAGATTAGTATATTCACAGATGAACTGAAACTGAGAGAGTTTGTAACCAGGAGAACTGCTTTGCAGGAAATACTAAAGGATATGCTACAGCCTGAAAAGAAAAGACAAGAGAGATAGGCCTGGAAGAGAAATGAAGATTATAACAATAAAATAATTAAAAGTGTCAAAAGAGTGGTGAAAATAAAATATGACAGATAAAACCCAAATATTCAGGAATAAGCTTAACTAACTAAATTAAAAGTGCTTTAATTTAAAGTACTTTTACTCAGGAAACTACAACTCATTGTTAAAAGAAATTTTAAAAAAGACTGAAATATTTGGAAGAACATTCCATACTCATGGATTGAAAGACTAAATACAATTAAGATGTAAATTCTATTCAAATTGACATATAAATTCAATGCAATAAATGTAAATAGCATTTTTAATTAAATGGAAACCATGATTATCAAATTTATTTGGATGAGTAAGGTGTACTGAATAGCCAGAAACATCTTAAAATGTAAAAGCAAATTTAGAAGACTCTCATTTCCAGACTTTAGGTCATTTTACCTATCTGTAGTGATAAGAGCAACATGGTACTGGTATAAAAACAGACACATAGCCCTATGGAACTGAATTGTTTGTTAGAAAACAGACCCTTATACCTATGGTCAAGTGATTTTTGACTAGCCTGTCAAACCCACCCAGCTTGGGCAGAACAGTCCATTCAACAAATGCTGCTGAGAAAATTGGATATCCATAGCAAAAGAAGGAAAGAGGACCCCTATCTCATATGCTATAAAAAATTAACTCAAAATGAATCAAATACCTAAATATAAAAGCAATAACCATAAAGCTTTTAGAAGTAAATGTAGGAAAATATCTTCAAGGTCTAATGGTAGATGGTGGATTCTTAAAGGAGATAAGACGGTGACTGAGGTGGACTCCTGATATGATGACTGAGGTGGACTCCTGATATTTAATGTAGAAGTTTTAATTAGCTTTACTGTAAAAGTGTGGAAATGTACTGAATACATGGTAACACATTATAGTGAGTAACTCCTGGTTTATAAATGGGGATGTGGCTGAAAACGGTAGTCTAGGGATGTAAATGCCAATAAAAAGAACATTAGAGAATAATCTTGAGACTGGGTAACACAGTAAACCCAGAGGTGAATGAGAATAGTGTTTGATGGTACAGATGCAAAAGTTTTCTTTGTGAACTAGAGTAGATGTACATCACTATTGCAGGGTGGTGGGAATGTGTAGAAGCGTGGAAAAATTACAACTGGAGTGACCTATGGAGTTTGGTTAAGAGCAATAATGTAATATCCTTATATCTATGCCAAAGATATACTGTGTTGATAATGGGGGAGTATGGAAAATGTGTGCCAAATGTATGCTGTGGACCTGATAATAATTGTATGATATTATCTCCTAATCAGTAACAAATGTTCTACCAGGGTGTGGTGTGTTGATGGAGGGGTGTTGTTTGGGAGTTCTGCACATGTGCATGATGGTTTTGTAAGTTCACAACTTCTGTCATAAAAATATATATATAAAATAATAATAGGGTGGGTTGGGAGAAAATACACAAAATGTAAGATACAGTCTAAAATTAGTAGAAAGATTTTGACAATATTCTTTCATAATTTGTGACAAATGTCTCACGACAATGCAAGGTATTGATGGAGGTTTCTTGTATGGGACCCATGTATGATGTTATGAATGCTTTGTAAGTTCACAACTTTCACTATGCACTTATTGTTTATGTATGTTCATGTATCAATGATATAAAAATAATAGTAATAATAATAAGGTGGGTTGGGGGAAATACTTTGATTGGTAATATTTGGAGGATGCTCTTTAATCATTAGTTGAAAATATTTCACAATAATGCAAGGTTTTGGTGGTAGGTTGAGATATGAGAACCCTGTATGATGTTATGCATGTTTGTTTTGTAAGTTTACAACTATTACTATACACTTATTGTTTATGCATATTCATGTATGAGTGATATTTTTCAATAAAGTAAAAAAAAAAACAACAGCATGGTACTGGCACATAGACTCATTGATCAGTGGGATAGAATTGAGATTCCAGAAATAATCCTTCACCTATATGGTCATCTGGTTTTGTCAAACCTACCAAGTCCAAGTTAAACGGACTAAACAATCTCTTCAACAAATGGTTTTGGGATAACTGGATATCTATACCAAAAGAATGATTGAGGACCCTTGTCTCACTCCCTATAGAAGAATCAACTTGAAATGGATCAAAGATCTAAATATAAAAGCCAGGCCCATAAAAGTACTAGAAGAAAATGTAGAGAAACATCTTAAAGACCTTGTGGTAGGTGGTGGTTACTTGGACCTTATACCCAAAGCATGTGCAACAAAAGAATATATAGATAAATGGGACCTCCTCAAAATTAAACACTTTTTCACCTCATATATCTATATCAAAAGGGTGAAAAAAGCAGTCATCTTAATAGGAGAAAATATTTGGAAATCACATGTCCAATAAGGGTTTAATATCTATAATATATAAAGAGATGTTACAAATCAACAATAAAAAAGACAAATGACCAATTAAAAAATGTGCAAAAGACTTGAATAGACATTTGTCTAAAGAAGAAATAGAAATGGCAAAAATACACATGAAAAGATGCTGAACATCATTAATGATTAGGGAAATGCATATCTAAATACAAAGAGATGTCATTTCATATTCATGAGAAAGACCACTATTAAAAAGATAGAAAACTACAAGTGTTGGAAACGATGTATGGCGATACGAACACTTATTCACTGTTGGTGGGAATGTAGAATTGTTCAGTCACTGTGCGGGACTGTTGGATTTCAAAGGAATTTGAATATATACTTGACATGTGACCCAGCAATACCACTACTAGGTTTATACCCAGAAGTACTGAGAGCAGTGACACAATAGACATTTGCACACCTATGTTCTTAATGGTGTTATTCATGATTGCCAAAAGTTAGGAACAACCCAGGTGCCCAACAACCAATGAATGGATAAGCAAACTGGTGTATTCACATGATGAAATATTATGCAGTTATAAAAAAAAATGAAATCATAAAGCATATGACAACATGGATGAACCTGTTGGAACAAGCCAGACACAAATACTGTATGATTGTGTTACTATGAACCAAATATATTCTGTAACATATTGTGTGATTCTGTTTCTATAAAATGTAAATATAAATCAATTAAAGAAGAATGAAGGGATTCAAGAAGTAGACCTCAAAATTTTCTTACTATGCAAAATCAATTTATGGTGTTACAATTGCATTGTCTATTATATATAGAAGACAAAATTATTTGGCAGTGTTCTTAACAAGAGTAAAAATATTTATTTGGAAGCACTCATATTGTGATAATCAAATCAGACTTTAATACTTCTATGAGCAGTACAACAATGGTCATTTATTGATGGTTTTGATCTTTACAACCACTTGTGAAAAGTCCAGTCAGAAACTGATCATTTTAATTTATTATTTATTTATTTATTAAAATTTTATTTTTAAAGAAGTTTTAGATTACAGAAAATTTACATCAAAATATAGGACGTTCCCATGTACACTACCCCATCCCTCTCTCATATTTTCCTATATTAATAACCTCTTACATTAGTGTAGCATATTTGTGACAAATTAGCAAATACTGAAGCATTGCTATGAATCATGGTCTATAATTTACATTATGGTTTACCCTATGCATGTACAATTTTGTAGGTTTTGACAAAATGTATAATGTCCTGTATCCATCTTTGCAATATCAGACAGAACAATTCCAATGCTATAAAAAAGCCCTATGTTCCACATATTCTCATCTCCCACTCTCCACAGGACCTCTGGTAACCACTAACTTTATATCAATGTTGCAAGTTCTTCTGTTACTACAATAATAATGTCTATTTGGTCCATGATTATATTCCCTGCCTAATGTTTGTTCATTCTTCATTCTTGAGGATTTTGGCATGGTGTCCACAGTGCTTCAGATTGAGAGGTGGTTTAGATCTTATGGGGAGTAAGGAAGGAACTGTTTTGCTTGAAATTGTAGATACTTTTTGGTCATCCTTTTGGTAGTTGTCCTTGATTCGACAGATGACCTGGAGAGTAGGTGTTGGCTGAAACACTACTGAGATTCAGGACTCATATGAACATATAAAATATGTAAGTCTCTGGGACATATATTTAATAGGTGTTGTGCTATTTATAGATTCAAATAAAAGTGGTAGAAGAATTATGTATAGGAAATTATAAATGAGACTAACTTTGTTACAGTGAGGAAATAGGTTATGATATATTCCAAGATAACATCCAATGACAATATGCTAATTTCATGGGTTGTGTGTCTTGTCTATTGTGTTCAGATGTCTCTAGAGCCCTCAGGAACACCCCTGTATGGAGATTTGTTAACTGTGGTAGTTAGTGATATCTGCCTAAGAAGTGCATAAATGTAACCTCTTGAATGACCTCCTGACTCATTTTGAAATTTCTTGGTTGTAAAAACTCTTTTCTATTTAATTTTCTTCCTTTTTGACAAGGTCTTTTTCCAAATGCATAGCTGATTGGTGCTTGGTAATAATCCCTCATTGCCAGGGAGATTCATCCCCAGGAGTCAAATCCCACACTTGGGGTGTGGGAGAGGGGGTGGAAGCAATAAGCCAAATTGCTGGGCTTAGGCAATTTATATTTGTTAGGCTGAGTTTCAGTTTTATAAGAATAAGGTTCATAATTACAGGCACTAATAACAAGGGTTTAGCATATTGGTCGTTTTCTTTTATTAGTCACTGCCTGTGTACTCTAGAGATTCTTCCTACTCTATTAGAGAACATTGCAGGACTCTACTTGATGGGAATTTAATATTTTCTTCATTAATGTGTGGGTCTCCAATCACTGAGATAACACCCTGTGACCACATGAACACACACATCTTCCATAGAAGCATGCCACAGGTTCACCCTTCCCCACAAACCCCCCTAGAACAACACCCTCCACCAGTTACCCTACCCTGCCATAGTTGCCAAAAGAAAACTCCCACAACTGCTTTCTCAACCAAAGTCCTCAAGCTACTCAGACTGCACCTGTTTCTTCTTCCAGGCCTCCCCACAACTGAATGAATAGCCCAACTCATTCCCCTAACCCTGCTCACATTCACAGGTCTGCATCTTCAACACCATGTACATTGCTGCACCACCATCACCTCCATCCTCTGTCAAACCTCCCACATCCACCTTATCATAGAGTCTACCAGCTTGAACATTGGCTCACCCCTCCCTCCTTGCTTTCTATCTCCTGCAAGATATGTTTAAATATGATGTAACTTTCATAGATCAAGTTAGAGGTTCCAAAATTCACACATTGTGGTACCATTAAATTATATCATCAAGGTCAAACTGCCTTATGCTCTTCTCTTTTTGTTTTAACTAATTCTCTATTCTGTGGAACAATTATATTTATATATGTATATATATGATTTCACTAAAATAACAGTAGAGATATACTTTTACATATCAGCATTTCTTATTACAAATCACTAAGAAAAGGTAAACAAGAAATTTTAAAAATTAGTCAAATATATTTCATTGGAATCTTGCAGTGATCTTTTTCATTTTAATTATCATCCCGTTAATCTTTAATTTTATTTTCTAAACATTCTAAAATTTAGATAGACTATATATTAAAATGTTCCATTTGCTTCTGTATGGTTGAAAAAAGACAGTTCATGACTAATACATGCATTTTTTAATTTATTTTTTATTTAAAAAAAATCAGTATTTAGATTACATATATGTTACATAAAAATATAAGGGATTCCCATATGACCTGTCCTGCTTCCCACACCGCCCACATCCTCCCACATCAACATCTTTCTTTAGTGTGTACATTTGTTACAATTAATGAAAACATTTTAGAGCATTGCCACTAAGCATGGACTACAGTTTACACTGTAGTTTACACTCTTTCCCACACAATTATGTAGGTTACTGCAAGATATGTTATGGCCTGTATCTCTCATTGAAATGTCATTCAGGAAAAGTCCCAGGTTCCACAAAAGCCCCCATATTTCACCTGTATTTCCCTCTCCCTACCCTAGAAACCCCAGTGGCCACTGCCTCCACATGAATGACAGTTTCTTCCATTGCTAGAATCACAGTAAGTCTATAGTAGAATACCAGCAAGTCCAACTTAGTCTACAGTTCAGTCCTCAATCCTTAGAAATCTGGGATGGTGTTTGTCCACTCCACCTTCAACTAAGAGGAGGCTTTGACCCCACAGGGCATATGGATGGGACTCTTTTGCTTGCAGTTGTAGACTCTCTCAGTTCCTTGGGATGGTTATTGTCCATCATCATCTCCTTGTTAGTTTTCCTGGGTGAGTCCAGTGAACTGGAGAGTAGTTATCACAACTCCATTGAATTTCAGGGCCCAGCTCACAAATGGACATGCCAGAGATTAAAGTCTCTTGGACAAACACCTACCAATTCCAGCAACAATTATAGGTTCAAATAAAAGGGACAGGAGAGGCATGTGCAGAGAAGTCAAATCGGAGTTCATCTCTGTCACACCCAGGAACACAAACTCGAAAGTAGGATCACTGGCAAAGCAAAACTCCAGAGCTGTCAGCCATGACCCTAGTTCCTGGGTATCTCCAGAGCTCTCAGGCTCCCCACTATTTGGAGTAGTATCTACCTTGGCTGGCTATGAGATCCCGCTGAGACAAGAATAATTGTTATCTCTCTGATGACCTCCCAACTTACTTTGAAGTCACTTAGCCATAAACACTCATTTGTCTTTACCTTTCCCCCCTTTTATTCAAGTTCTTTTTCCAGTTTTATCACCAATCAATGTTTGGTAGTAATCACTCGGTGCCAGTGTGGCTCATCCATGGGAGTCATGTCCTATGCTGCAGTGAAGGTAATGGATTTATATGCTGAGCTCAACTTAGAGAGAGGCCACATTTGAGCAACAAGGAGGCTCTCAGGAGGCAACTCTTAGGCACTCTCCAACACTAGGCTAAGTTGCAAATTCAGGAGCAAAAGGCTTACAAGCACAGTCATCAACATAAAGGGCTCATCAATGGACCATCCTTCTTCACCAGTCATTGCCCCTGCACTTGGGGGATTGTTGCTGTTCCATTAGAGAATGTGGCAGACACCCCCAGGATGGGAATTTAATAATCTTTCAGTTGTTGCGTGAATCTTAACCCACTATGGCAATGCTCCATGAGCATTTGAACATATTTATATACCTTATATGTTTGCCCAGGTGAATTTCCTCCCATGTATCCCTCTCACTGCCACCCCACCCCATTGATCCTCCCCTGTCATAGTTGTAACCCTTCTGTTATCCAAAACCTCTTCAAAAATGAAGCCAAGAGTATTGCCAAATTTAAATAATAGGAAAATGAAATAATAATGATAGATTTAAACATAAGAAATAAAATACATAATAATTTAGAGAAACAAAAACTAAATGAAAGTAAAAAAGTTTGGAGTATTAAAAAATGAAAAACATTAAAAATATTCATGTTTATATATTCATTTCTTCCAGTTTATACTCCACCTCCTTTCATTCTCATGCTGACATTCATCTGTTTTTGATTCATTATCTAGTGATCCTGCTTTTTTTGCATTTTTTAAAGATTTATTTCTTTGTTTATTTTTATTTCTTTATCCCACCCACCACTTGTACTTGCTGTCTGCCCTCCCTGACCATTTTCTGTCCATTTCCTCTGTGTCTGCTTGTCTTCCCTTTGTTGTGTCATCTTGCTGCTCCGGCACTCCATGAACACAAGCCATCAGCTCTCCTTGGGCATGGGCTGTCAGCTCTCCACAGGCACAGGTACAGTCCATCAACTCTCTATGGGAGTGGGCCAGCTTGCCCAAACCAGGGGGCCCCAGGAATAAAATCCAGGATCTCCCATATGGTAAATGGGAGCTCAACCACTTGAGGCACTTCCACTTCCCTAATGTTCCCTTTTTTGATTCATTGTCTATTATTCCCGAGTTTCTGAATCCTCAATGATGCTGACATTTTATTTCCTTAATTTTTCCATTACCTCTTAGTATTTTTCTTGGAAATTTTAAGAGATGCTCAGAGAATCCCCTGGGTTGCAAATACTGGTCATCTATGCTCATTGTGCTAAAACAACCACATTTCCTCTGGTCATCACTACTAATAAATACCCACCCTCATTGGTGTATTTCTTTAATAGGGGCGTGAGGAGCCCAAACTGCCCAGTGGCATTCCCAATTACCAATTCAATAAAATTATTTCTCTTTCGCTCAATAAATGCACATTATTTTTGTAGCTAAGATTTTAAACCAGCTGAACTGAAAATGGCAAGACAGGAAGAAAACATTCTATTAATGGGGTTTTAATATAATAGTAAAAGGAGCTTTTGCACTTATATCACTTGATTTCTATAACATTTTTTCTTAAAACTGAATAAACAATATCATATATTGGTCAAAACATCTTTAAGGATTGTGTCTCTGAATAAGCACTTGAGTGATCAGTAAGCCATTACAGGATTCTATCATACCTCTACTTCTACATGATGGGGTGTATGGTAAGAACTGTGAGTGCTCTGGGTACTGTGTGTTTTGTCACACATTTTACATTAAAATAAGTTACTTGATCAGACTCAATTCTAGATGAGTAACTTGATGGTGAAAAGATAGTCCATAAGTCCAAGGATTATGCTGTTTCTATGTGCATTTTGAGCATGGGAAGCTATTCAATCAATTCATTATTAACGTCTTTAAGAAGTATCTATTTCTGTGAGTGCCCCTTTCATGAAGGAAAGTTTCATTTTAATCAACTTTCCACCGGGTGGTTTACTAGTCTGCCTGAGGAATTATGTATGTTAGACACTTAATCTTCTTTTGAAATATACCAGTTTTCAAAGTCCACCTTATCCATATTTCTCATCCCATATGCTCTTCTTACAATTTGACATTGTAACTGCTCCCAGAAATGTTGGCAATTTTCCCTCCCTGTGAAAGTCAGTAGGCCATTGTGATTGCCTCATCCAAAATTACATAATAGAACTGAACATATGAGACTTCCAATTCTAAAAATTAAAAACATTCACTTTGTTCTCTTGGGTTACTCACACATGGAACCCACTTGCCATGTTGTGCAGCAGCTCAAAATAGTCCGTACAGAATACATATGAAGAGGCCACATATGGGTTATCATGGCCAGCAGCACAGTTAAAGTCTTGGTTGACTATTTGAAAAAAAAGGATAAAGATCTTAAGGAAGTACTAATAAAAATAGCACATAAACTAATGTCAAAAAAATATAGTCATAGATAATAATGGAAACTATAAGTCAATAAATATTGATGAAATTTCATCATATTAGGTAATTATAACAGCTGTAAACATGTATCAATGTAGAAATTTATAAAGTTAATTGGAACTAATGGACAGGTAGAGCTCAATTGAACCAGAGATTCTAGACTACACATTTCAATAAAGCACAGGCAGATAAATTGGGGAAAAAAGTCATATTCTATGATGTAAATTGACTTTCTACAAATTTCACATTTGCATTTTATAAGTGACTTCATCTGAAGAAAATACAATGAAAATAATTTTCAAAAACTAAAGAATAAGTTAAATTTAAATCAAATTTAAGTATAAAAACATACCAAACAGCTAAACTAATTCTTATACCTGGAAGACAACAAAAAATACTACTCATATAGACTTATGCAGACGTCTGCTTTGAGTCAAAATATTTTACTTCTGAATAAAACACTGGACAATGTCATACAAAAACACTGGTGCATATAATGGAGTAACCAAGGCACTAGAGAAGGACAAAGTATGCACAAGTAAAGTTGGTAGTGCTGAATATTAAATGGACTATATTATAAAAACAGAGGTGCAAAACTAATGAGGTAAGTTTTCAAGATGCAAACTTAGAAGTGATTTGTGCAGTAAAGAGATATGTCAGGGGCATAGAGATACTATTGGTTTGTGCAATTCAAGCTTGACAGGGGTGTATGATGGGGAGAATGGGTTGGCTGATCCAAGGAAGTGGGGGGTGGTTTAGTGAACACTGGTGATTGGGAGGTACATGGGTGAAACTACAATGTTGAGGAAACTCTTATGGCAATATGACAAGGAAGGGTTACTGGTTTAGGGTGTTGAATGGGGGGCACTTGGCACAGGGTGCACCTGGGACAGTCCTCTATAGAATGTGCAAGTGAACATTTTGTCATAGTGTGCTGTATCAGTGGGGGGAGACCCTCATAATGTCTGGGAAGGAGTTGAAATCCCATGCTGGGGAGGCCCAATATGTTCTCAAACAGAGGGGAGGGTGTCTTTTGAGATTATGGGCAGTTCCTAATAGGGGAGAACTGGCTAATGTGTCCAACCCTCAGCATTGTTGCAAGTATCTATGAATCTTGTCCTTCAAGGAGTGAATCCTGGTGGCTGTCATGGGCTCTGAGGGGAGGGGGAGGACAGAATAGAGTAGATGGAACAGAGGGAATTTAGGGGAAATGGAAGTGTTCTGCATGATCTTGTAATGATGGATACAGGCCATGTTAAATTTCATCAAAAATTTATAAAAGTGCATGCTTATGAGCCTTTTGCTTTAAATTTGCAACTTGGCCTAGTGTTGTAGGATGCCTAAGAGTTACCTACTGAGAGCCTCCATGTTGCTCAAATGTGGCCTCTCTATATGTCAAACTCAGCATGTGGATGCATTACCTTCCCCAAAGTGAGGGACATGACTCCCAGGGATAAGCCTCCCTGACACCGGGTGATTACTACCAAGCACTGGCTGGTGATACAACTGGAAAAAGAACTTGAATAAAAGGGGGAAAAGATAAAGACAAATGAGTTTATATGGCTATGAGACCTCAAAGTGAGTTTGGAAGTCATCAGAGAGGTAACACTTATACACATCTCAGCAGGATCTCATAGACAGCCAAAATGGAGACTACCCCAAACAATGGTGCTCCTGCGGACTCCAGAGAACCCAGATGCTCTGGCCATGGTGGATAGCTCTGTAGTTTGGCACCGTGCCAATGGTACCTACTTTGGAGAGTGTGGCCCTGAGTGTAACAGAGTTAGATTCAGAAGTGACTTCTCTACACAGGTATCTTCTGTCCCTTTTTTAGAACTAATGTTGGTGATGGAATTGGTAGGTATATGTCCAGGAGACTTCAAGCTCTGTGCTGCCCATGTTCTAGCTGGGCCCTGAGTCTCAGAGGAGTTGTAGCTGTTACTCTCCAGTTAATTGGGCTCACCAAGGAGAGCTGACAGGGAGATGAGTATGGACAACCACCACACCAAGGAACTGAGAGTCTGCATCTCCAAGCAAGGGAGTCCCATCCATCAACCATATGTGATTGAAGTCCTCTCTCAATTAGAGGACCTGGACAAGCATATAAGGTATATAAATATGTTCAAATGTTCATGGGACATTGCCACAGTTGGTAGAGAATCACACAACTGAATTATTATTGAATTCTCATCCAGGGAAGCTCTGCCACATTCTCTAATGGAACGGTGACCACCCCCCAAGTACAGAGGCAATGACTAGTTGAGAAAAATGGTGAATTGATGGAGCCTTGATATTGTTGACTATGCTTATGTGCCTTTTGCTCTTGAATTTGCAACTTAGCCTAGTGTTGTAGATTGCCTAAGAGTTATCTCCTGAAAGCCTCCTTGCTGTTCAAATTTGGCCTTTCTCTAGCCAAACTTAGCATATAAATGCATTACCTATCCCCCAGCAAGGGGCATGACTCCCAGGGATGAGCCTGCTTGGCACTGAGGGAGTACTACCAAGCACTGACTGGTGATACAACTGGAAAAAGTCTTTGAATAAAAGGGGGAAAAGGTAAAAACAAAAGAGTGTATATGGCTAAATTCTCCCCAGTCTGGGACATGACTTCCTGGTACTGAGGGATTATTACCAAGCACAAACTAGTGATGGAACTAGAAACCTTGAAATAAAGGGGATTTATTAAATGCAAATGAGTTTTTAAGGCTAAGAGACTTTAAAGTTAATAAAGAGTTTTTCCAGAGGTTACATTAATGCTTGTCTGAGCAAGTTATCTTTGACAGCCATAGTATGCAGTGCCTCAGACAGTGCTATGCTAGAGACATCTAGAGACTATAGGCATGACAGAAAACATCAGGAATTTGGCATCCTGTATGTAAGCCTAACCTTGGAACATATGTTCCCTAATGTAACATAAATGAGTAACAGTTTTTGACTCATTTATAATTTCCTTACTCATTGATCTTCCTACCCCTTTTATTTGAACCCATAATTAGCACTATGCTCATTAAATATATGTCCCAGAAACTTGAATCTTCATTCTGTTCATATGCCCATTGAACCCTGAATCTCAGCATAGCTGCAACACCTTCACTCCACTTCATTGCCCAGGACAACTAATAAATGGATGGTGATGATGGAGAAGTCTCATCTCAAAATTCAAAGAGAGTTTACAACAGCAAGCCAGAGAGATGCATGTATTTGCCCAATGGAAATGAGACCCCTTTCAATCAAAAACAGAGTGGGCATCTCCTTCCCCAAATCCTCAAGATAGAATAATGAACAAATATAAGGGTGAAATGCAGCTATGGTAAAAAGTAAAAATTAATATTCTAGCAATGGAAAAACTCATGTCATTGATATAAATACAGTGGCAAACAGAGGTTCTGAGGGGAAGGAGAGGGAAGAATAGGTGTAACATGGGGCATTATGGGGACATTGGAATTGCCCTGCATAACATTGCAATGATGGATACAAGCCATCATACATTTTCTCAAAACATATAAAATTGTGTGATGCAAAGTGTAAACTATAATGTAAACTAGAGTACACGGTTAGTAACAATGCTTCAATATGTTTTCATCAATTGTAATAAATGTACCACACTAATGAAAGATGTTAAGTTGGGAAAGTGTGGGAGTGATGGGGGTGGGGTATATAGGAATCCCCTATTTTTTTATGTAACATTTATATAATCTAAAGCTCCTTTAAAAATAAAAATATAAAATAATAAATAAATAAATAATTTCTTAATAAATTAAAAAAGAATTGGTCTCTTGGCAATAGTGAATTCAGGTTTAAGTGCTTTGGTGTCTTTTGTGATTTTGATTGTATCTTATTTTCTGAATAATATACACCATGAGGAATTACCCTGTAGGATACTGTAGCAAAGCTTGTTCCACTTGTAGTTCTATTTTAGCTATTGTTTTTCTATTCTTTGTGGGTATTTTCTTCATTTACATTATACCTACTGTAACTTTTCCATGCAAAGTGTTATTTTCTACACCAATATTGTCACTATGTTCAATTCTCTGTTTTATACTCTCAGAAACTTCAGAAGAAGAATGCTTTTTGGAAAATGTGGTTCCATATTTGATTTTGGAAGGGAAGTAGCTTTGTGAAATAGACGTCTATTCAACACTGAACCTTAAAATTGATATGGGATGATATACAAATTGTAGTCTTTAGCATTTATCCAAACTTCTTTGTGTTTCATTAATTTTTATTTGCCATATTCATTGGTCCTCTACACTCCTCAAACACTTGCCTTAAGTCATCCTCATCTTATTTTAACATTCTATTTTGAGATTAATGATATCTTTTCTCCCTTCTCTTGTACATTTCTTAGGTAAAATTAATAGGAAGCCATCTGGTAAAGGAGAAATTCAATTTTTGGACTCTCAGTGCAACTAACACAGAATAGAGTTTAGAAGGGTGAATTTTTAGCTGAGTCCAAAAGAATAGAACTTTTAACCCCTTCAGTCTCTCAGAATTCATTAACACTCATCTATATTTATTGAAACTTCATAATAAAACAGAAACATCTGTCTCTTCCAAGTGGACAAAATGAATCTACAAAGATATAGTCACTTTTCACACATGAAGAGAAATACAACATAATATTGCCTTTGTAGACATCTGTGGATAATTTTAAGGAAATTGCTTGTTTCTCTTTTAATTTTGGGTACATTACAACTTGAAGAATCTGTAACAAAATGATTGAATTGCAAAATTAACTACAAAAATGTATTATGTGATATAATAGAAAATTTAATTAGATAATACGCATATAGATATTAGTATATAAATGTGTGTGTTTGCAAATACACACATATTTACATATATAAATCTAACAAGCAAAAAAATATGAACTGTTACAATAGTCCTTGTTTTTGCAATTGGTCATGACATTTTGTTAGTCTTTATAGCTTACATTATTTGTTGCTTAATTTTTCAATATCTTTTGCAATTTTCTTGAAAATTTTAAGAGGTTCCTTAGAGAATTCCATGGATACAGAATATTGTTCATCTCTGTACTCATTGTGATGCTACCACCAAATTTCCTCTACTCAGCAGTATCAATAAATCCATCCCCTTAATTTTCTGTTTGTTCAATAGAGGTGTGAGGAGCCCCAAATTTCCAGGTCATATCTTCAATTACTAATTCAATAAAATCACTGCCGTGTTCCCTGTTGAAAAGATAACCTCTTTGTAAATTAGACCTAGAAAGTTGTCGAGCTGAAAGTGGTGGGAGTGGAAGCAAAAATTCTCTAAGTGGGTTTTTAGTGTAAAAGTAAAAGCAGCTATTTCCACTTACCTTCCTTGATACCCTTGTTATTATTAATATCCCTTGACATCATTCTTGTTATGGAGGAAACAACATTGGTCAGTATGTCCATAAAGATAAAGCCCCAGGTTTTCAAGGTGATTTCTCTGAATTGGTACTTTAATGTTCAGTAAGATACTCCACCATTCTGTCTTACCAGCTACAACAATTACTTTGTACATTTGTACTTTGTAAGACAAGTGAATTCCTTGGAATTGCATGCACTGCCACATTTATTT
>JAQZBX010033312.1:0-25450 GCA_029593785.1 Cabassous unicinctus | reverse complement strand
CCACCAGCAAGTGTCTGTTTATGCTCTTCTTGCTTTTTAGGCAGTTCTAAAGCTAGGAGGAAACTGATGTGGACATTAATACTACGAGAAAATTTCTTGAGAAGAGAAGGCCTGATAATATTACACTAAAAATTCAACAATCTTGGACCAAATTATCAATAGTTTAGCTGTATTGGTGATAGATTGGATTATGGGGTTAAAAAAAAAAAAGTACTATGGATGTGGGGGAGGAAACCTGTTTTGGATGAAAATCCTACTGCTAGTGTGAGATCAGAGAGGGAAACCTAGGTTTTCAAGCAGGCAAATGCTGGGGATGCATAAAGTTATATTTGAGTTGTGGCCAAGGGCACTACAGGGGAAGTTGTCCTATTTCTTAATTTGAACTTTCACTGTCCTGGTTTTGTCTTTTATTGTCAAATTGCTATATTCAAACATCCTCAGAATGTATGTGCAAGTGGGTTACTGCAAAAAGCTAAGGTCTCAGACTCCAGAAGCAGACTGATATAAAGAGTCATTATGCCACTCTCTTTATGTGTGATCCTCAGCAAGTTTTCCAGACTTCATTTTACCATATAATGAAAGCCAAATAAGCTCTAATTTAAAAATATCATTATGAACATTTCAAATATAAACAAAGTCGTCCCACTATGACTCTAAAGGAGAGACATAATCTGGAAAGCCCATGAAATTAGGTTAACATTGGTTATTGTACATAGTCAGTGAATATTCAGATTCTGATTTAAATCATTACTGTTCTCTGTAAATATAATTTGAAAAAGTTTCATTTCCTCTAAAGGACTATAGATTATTCTCATTAAAGATAACTCCTAGCAATTTATACTGTACTAGAATCCATTAATTTGGGAAAGAGTGATGCATCCATAAGTTTGATTTCCATGCTACTTTAAAAAGAATGCAGTATGTTTGAATAAAGTAAGAGGAAAGTATGTCCAAAATAGTGGATGCTTGGGTTGTAGAGAGAGAAGTGTCCCAGATGCCTATAACATACAGAAGGGTAATATTTCCCAGTGTGGTGTCACATTACCTAGACAAACCTTTGCTGGGTAGTTTCTCATTCAGCATGGCTCTCACTCTAATGAGTGCAAACAATGGCACTAATTCCATTCAACAACCCCAGACAGGAACTGCTAACAAAGACAGGAGGTGATTTATTAAGGAATCACAATTTACATATCCTAAATTAACCTGTTACTTTTAAATAAAAATTCTGCTGGTCTCCAGCATCTGTGTTTTCTATTCCATCCTGGAAAAAAGTGTGTGTCATGAAATAAGCTAAAGAGTTCAGGTGATGGAGGGATTATTTAATTTGAAACAGTTAGTAAGAAAAGGTGAAAACATACCTGCAAATGTAATCAGGCGATATCTCTTACCAATGGTGTGGCTACTGTTGTATCACTTAGATGTGTTTCCCTTTGAATGACCACCCCAGTTAGCCCTGCTCTGTGCATAACCACAACTAACAGGGCCTTTACCTCTATACACTTTGGATAAGAATCATCCTTTTCTTCTCTGAATGACCACTGATGTTTTTTCTCCAAACGGCCCCTGCCTTTTCTTCTCCATAAGGTCTCTTGCCTTTTTGCACTGCAATAGTAAATCCTGTATCTCCATTTGGCTTGGATAAGAAGCTGCCCTTGTCACTTCTGATTTTCATTATGCATAGTTTGAAACTTCCAGTTCCAAGTATCCATAGGAAAGCCCTACACCTCCCATTCGGGTCATAATAAAGGCAAGAGCCTGAGACCCACATGTGTTTCTCGACCCCTTAACCTCCTCCATGGACCCTCACAGGAGCCTAAATTAGGTAAGCCCTCATTCTCCCTAGTCTTGTCCAGAAACCACACCCAAATCAGATTTTATTAATGCCACTCTGGAAGAGCATATCATGTACTTCTCTCATCAAATAGTGTGTGTGTGTATGTGTGTGTGTGTGTGTGTGTGTGTGTGTGTGTGTTTAAGGGGATGCAGAACACAAAAGCCCTAGCATTTATATATTCAGTGTTTAGGTTCTGAGTTTACATTCAGATTTGCATTTGGAGAACTGGGGACAGAAGCTTATTGCAAGGCCAACATTTAGAAAAACGCCTTTAGAATAAGAAAATACATCAGGTATTAATTTTTAACATTTTATTTTATTTATTTTTAATAAAGGTAGTTAATAAAAATTCATGGTTTCAGAATCAAGAATTTAAAAACCTTCTAAGGAAAAAGAAACGATATTCCTGTTTTCTCTTAGAATGTAATTTAGTTTTTGAGTGGATGTTTGAGTCAAGAGCCGTGTCAAGTACTTCATGTCCTTAACAAAAAACTGTGGCTCAGACGGTTGCCCAACCTATCTTAACAAGATTGCACAAGGGCCGGGAGGGAGCGCTTGGTCAGCGCAGGAAGTGGGCATGCGCGGCCCCTGGGCTCGGGGGTCGAGCCTGGCGCCCCCGGGAGCTTGGGCTGGGGGCCTCGGGGTGCCCACACCTGCAGCCTCCCGGGAGTGGGGCAGCCTCTGTCCTCCCTGCCTCCCCAGCCGCGGCTGGAAGTGGTGGTGACTTCAGGGGAATGGAAGCCCGGATGGGGGCAGGCGGGTGGCGCTGGCCTGACCAGATAAGGTGGATGGGAGGGGACAGTCTCAGTCCCCAGGCCGCCTTCTCTGTCCCATCCTGAAATAAGGCCAGGTCTCCTTGGTGCCCCAGGAGGGCCCCGTGTGGCCTTTGATCCAGCGGGTAATTAGAGGGATTCCAGTTGGCAGGAGGCTCATTCTTTCTCTCTCCTGCTCCCTGGGCAGGAAACTGGTCCTCGGGAGGGGAAGTGACTGGGCCAAGGAGGGCAAAGACGGTGGCTGAAGCTCAGTGGCATTTCCTGAGGTCTCCTGGGTGCTGGGATCCAGACGTTGGATTAGGCTCTGAACCCTGCCCCTATGGCCCCCACCCTGATGCTGCAGGGAGATGGTCACAGAGGAGGGCAGCCCCAGTTGGTAGAGCTCAGTGGTAGAAAGTCCCCAGGACCTGCGGGGTCAGGAGAGCCCTGGATGGTGTGATTGAAAGGAAAAGTGACCCACAGACATAGAAGCCAGCCGGGAGTGCACACCAAAGCTCCCGTGCCAGGCCCTGTGATGGCACCAGGGATAAGGAGGTGAACAAGGGCTGGGGGTGGAGACCCAGGCCTGAACATAGTCATTATGAAGAAGGGAGGCGATGGATTCCTCTAGGTTCTTGGCTATGATGCATAAATGAATTTATGAACATGCCAGTTTATTTAGGCCAGTAAAAAGAATTTATTTGGGAAATGGGGCAAGAATAGAGCTTGCTGAGAAATGGGAAAGATGGAAATGCACACCAAGATTTGGTGTGGGCTCCTCCAGGCATAGAGAGTGTACTCTGCCTTGTGTGGTTACCTTTTAACTGTTAATTATCCCACACCCTTCCTAATGATAAGGAGATGGGCCCCAGCTAGTATTGGTTACCCCAATACCAGCTGTATTGGGGTTACCAATACCAAATGTGGTATCAATGGTAAGGACTGTGTGGAATATCTTTGGCCAAGGGGAGGCCCTAGAAAGAGCAACTGGGATCTCAAGGTTACACTCAAGGTCCAAGTGAGGTCTTGCAGCCATGTTATCTGGCAGTCATGTGGTCTGCCAGCCATGTTGTCTGCTGGCCATGTTGTCTGCCAGCCATGTTGTGGCTCATCTTCTCCTCTGTTACCTTGTATTAAACTGCCTCAATTACCCAGTGTGGCCACAGCCCAGAGTAGGCACCCTCATCCAGCCTAGTCCGGAGGTGATGGTCAGGATTTTAGGATGGGGGGACTTCATTAGTTTTTCAGCCTAGTTTCCTGGTACTAGCCCTGTGTTGGGCAATGCCAAGGATCCAATTGAGAAGCACATCTGGTCTCCTCTTTGTGAAGCCCAGCAGCTGTTTGTCCTTGCTGATCTCCTATAA
Organism: Cabassous unicinctus; assembly: GCA_029593785.1. Classification (NCBI taxonomy): domain Eukaryota; kingdom Metazoa; phylum Chordata; class Mammalia; order Cingulata; family Chlamyphoridae; genus Cabassous; species Cabassous unicinctus. The sequence goes on along the minus strand of JAQZBX010033312.1, from coordinate 21,497 downwards.
AAGACTGTAAGCCTCTTTGGCTAAATGCAGCTGACATTCACCTCCCTGTCTCTGCCACAGTTTGCTTAGTCCTGTTTCAGCCCGAGTGAATATTCAGAAGAGATTCCTACCTGTCTTAGATCATGTCCTGTCCCTTTTCCCGCTGGAAGCCTTCCTCGAGCTATCTCCTACTCCAGGCTGAGCTGATGGATGAGAAGGGTTTAACACCATGCCTGACTCCCAGTAAATGTGCCAGCATGAGAGGCATTGCAGTGGATTAGTTAAGAGCTCTGGAGTTAAACCCAGGTTCAAGTCTTAGTTCCACCACTCCTTAGTTCTGTGATCTTAGACAAGTGGCTAACCTCTCAGTTTCCTCCTTGATAATGTGGATGATGATAGTGTTTAGCTCAGTAGGAAGACATTCAGTGCTTTAACTTTAGAGCCAGAACAGACTCAGAGAAGTGTGTTTAAAGTGTGTAGAAAGGTCTCTGGAGCCAGGCTTTCCTTGGTTCCATCCCTGGCTCTATTACTTCCAGCTCTGTGACCTTGCACATGCTACTTCCCCTTTTCCAGGCTCAGTCCCCTCTTCTGTAAAGTGGACAGCATAATCCACAGTTCACTTAATAAACATAGTACATTGAGGTAGTCACATGTGCCAGGCTCTGTGCAGGGCACATAGACCTGGCCAAGGGCAGTGTGATCCCAGAAGAGGTGCCTGCTCCAGTGGGGGTGGTAGAGGATGGTCATGTGGCATGCATCCCTTGGGCTTCCTGTGTGCTGGACATAGTGCTGGTTGATGGTAGGAAACCCAGCCTGAATCATCCAACACCTGTCCTGGAGTAGCTCAGAAACCTGTGAGGGAGATGCATAAGGACATAACAGGTGCAGAGGGTGGGGAGGATGCCAGTGAAGCTCAGAGGGAGGGGTGTTTGGACACAGAAGGCTGTCCAGGTGAAGCAGGCTTGGTAGGGAATCAACAGATGGATCTGGGACCTGGCAAAAAGTTCATGTGGACATCAGTACCCCCAAGATGGCTGCTGAAAGACCCTTGTGAGAAGCTCCCATTCAGAACAAGATTTCCTCCAGAAGCCAGGAGAAATCCTGGATATTCTCCAGGGACCTTATCATTGGGGCCACCCAGGGGATTGATGGGTTGGGTAATCAATCAAAACAGCAAACAGCTGGGACTCCTCCTGTGACATTAGCAAAGGGCATAATTTGGAATAATTAATGGTTTAAATAGCAAGCACAAAGCCTGAACTGCATCTCATCTCTCTTGCCTTTTGATCCCTGTTCCTGCCTTCTCTGTCCTACTCTAACCATTTTCCCCCTGCCATGATGGCCACACAAGTAAAACCTGGGCACTTATAATCTATAATGGACAATTGTAGTCTGTAAATCAGCACACTTTATCATTCTTCAGCCCTTTCCTTTCTCTGGGACCAATGATCTGTTATTTTCTCCCATTTCTCTTCCCTCCCTACATTAATAAATTACTGGCCTAATCAATGTGGCATGCTCTTGAAATTCATTTCTTTCAGTTTAGCCAAGGATCTAGACAAAATCTGGATACACAGGTGAGGTTGCATTTCTTGAGTCTAGAGGGACAGGGATCAGCCAAGAGGCCCCTTGACATAGCATATGGGAGCATGATGGTGAGATCCAGGTGGGGTGTGACAGGAGGAGTGGTCCAAGGCCAACAGGAGCCTGCCTGGCTGCACTGGCAATCTTTTTTTTTGATGGGCACACAGCTCAGGAGCACCTGAAAGCACAGTCCACTGGCCACCCCAAGCTTCTCATTGATCCTCCTGTGTTTCCTGGGGCCTCCTTCTTGCAGGGCCCATGTGGATTGCTGGTGACTCCATGTTGGGACAGAGAGTGAAGCCAGTGACACTCATTGAGTGTTGGCAGCCCCAGCACATGTCTGGTACTCAGGGTCTTAAGTTCTCTGATGCCCTGGAGCAGAGGTGCCTCCCTGTTCTGGGATGATGGAGCAAAGGCTCTGAGCCCAGGGCCCCACAGCAGGACTGGAGCTTGTTTGTGTGCCTTCTGGGCTTGTGTTCTTGCCCAAGGTGCCTCCTCTACTTAGTTGTCTTTGTGCCAAGTCTGGGGTCTGGAGGAGACAGAGGTTTTTCCAGAGGCCTAGGTATCAGTCATTGGGTTGAGGACTCTGGGCCCTCAGCCACAGGGGCACACTGTCACAAGGACTCCTATGGCTGGGCCTCTGACTGGCTCAGGGGGATCCAGGACCCAACCCCCAGGCTAGGTGGTGGAGCAGATGTGACTTTCACTGAGAGTCAGGAGATGGGGCAGGAGGACTTGCAAACCACAGAGGGGGCCTCACACAGCCTTGGGTGGAGAAGGTGGGTTGGGGGGCCTTGGGCAGTGACTGAGGGTCAGCAGCTCCATTCTAGAAGCACAGCTGATGTGCAGTCACAACCTGTAGTTAACTTGGTCAAGAAAAAGGGCAATGATGTCAGGGAGTAAGGATGGGCCTGCAGCCCAGAGAGCAGACTGAGCAGGGAGCAGTCTTATGGGAGAAGAAGCACAGTGACAGAGAAGGAGCCAGAAGGGTCATTTTGCTCAACTCCATCTAAATAGGTTTGAAAATGTCCCTTGGAGGACACCCAGATTGCCCCTTAGTCACCATCCTCACAGTTAATAGTCCCTTGTAGGCATCTAAGAGAATTTCTCTAGGACATATACCCAAGAGCAGAATTGTGCCATATCTTACTGAATTTGTCAGATTGTGCTTTAGGATGAATGCAGAATTTACCCTGCAGCAATAGTGCATAAGATCTACTTTAGGCATAAGTTCTCCACAAACACTTGGAATGACCCAGTACTCTAACATTTGCTAGTCTCATCAGCATGGCAAGGGCATCGTGGTCTGAAAAGCCAAACTTGCTGAGCCAGTTTTGCAGTCTGAGAAACATTCCTTGAAGTTCAGTCTATAATCTGTATCTTAACAAAAGGACATATATTGTATGATTGCACTGATATATCTAGAATAAGCAAATTCATTTATACTATAAGTAAATTAGAAGTTAACAAGGGCCACAGGAAGGGAGAATACAGATCTTTTGTGTAATTGGCACAGAGCTTCTGTTTTGGGTAATGACAAAGTTCTGATAATGAGTAGTTGGGATGGTAGCACAACACAGGAAATGTAATTAGTGCCACTGAATTATACACTGAAAAATGACTAAAATGGCAATTCTTAGGTGATATACATGTTACCACAATAAAAAACATCTGTATTCACCTCTCTATGAGATATTGGTGTGTTTTTTTCATCACCAAATACATCCCTTTATGTTGAAAGTATTTGATTGTATTCTGTTTCTGCTCCTAAAAATCATGAAAGGAAATAGAACCATAACATACCATTCAACTTTATTCTTTCTTGGCTTACTTAAGTCTTTTTTCTTTTTAAAAAAGTTGAAAAAATGAATCTAGATTTCCTTAGTAAAATATTTAGAGGTTTTCTTTATGTTTATTTTGAGAAATGTTTTACACTGATCATGATTTTTAGATGAGAAAAAAGATCAAGTACAAAAAAACATTTCCACTTTGGCTTTGTGAAATTTTACTATTATCCTTTCTTACATGCCTTCTCATCAAGAAATAAATAAAATATTTAAAATTTCTGATCTCTTCTATATGTGTTCACTTCTTTAACACAGGGATCCCAGGACAGCATCCAGGAGCACCAATTCCCAGGATTCCTCTGATCACTGCTGGGCACTGAACCATAACAGAGATTGGGGCATCAGTAGTTTGAACACGGTCAGTGGCTGTGAGTGGTGGTGATGGTGGAGACAATAGAGAAATGGAAGAAACAAGAGCTTTCCGTATCCCACACCCTCCTACTCCTGCCCTGACATTCTCAGCTTTTAAGGCACATTTCGTCTGAGACCAACAATTGGAGCTTCTTTGCCATTTTCCACTCTGGATACCACAATCTTCTCCCATCCCAATGCCCAGGACTCCCTACTTTCCTGGCTTACCAAAGACTGCTTTCCCTCCTCTCCTCCCTCTTTTCTCTTACATCTGCAATTGAGAAAGAGAACCAAATATTTACAAAGGACTATAAAAATCATTTATTGCCTTAATACTGAGTAAATAATAAGTTTCATATTTTTCTAGAAGAGAAAGAAGAAATAAAGTCTCTCAGGTTGAAACCTCAGAAATCCTAAGACAGTCATCAGGCCCAGGGACTCAAATGTAAGTACTACACATGCACTCTTGACTTTCTTTCCCCTTTAATTTTTAAAAGGATGCTCTGCTGTGGGAGGCAAGGTCAGTGGAAGTGGGGCATCCTTTGAGAAGTCCTGGTGGTTCTTGGTATGCAGCTCTGTATGGCTGGGGTTGGATGGATCTGGTGAAAAAGCATGCTGGGGTGTCTGTCCTGTTGCTTGCAGCACCCGCCTCTCCTGAGGCTGACTAGCTCCTTCTGGGTCATGGGTGTTGGGCCCCAGGCAAGCAGGTCTGGGACTAGTTCCAATGTGCTGTGGTTCTTAGGCAAGTCTGTGTCAAAGACAAGCCCAGAAGAGTAGCCCACAAGAGCTGGAAAGTCCTTGCCAGTTGAAATGTGGGTTGTGCCCAAAGAGCTCCACCAGCTTAGGGTAGAAACGGTGGGGTCACAGCCTCAAATCTTCTGAGGTCAGAAACAAAGTTCAAGCACTGAAGCCTTTTGTATAGAATCCCATGCCTGCTTCACACAGGTGCAAAAAAGCTTGGCTATGCCTTTAGCCACCAGAACAGGGAAACAAGAGTCTGTGAGCTAAGAGGGGAGGCAAATGATTCAGCAGATGCTCATAGTGGAGATTTATACTATGTCAGCTCTTGCTCTGTCACAATTTAGGGTGATTGGGTTGGGTGGTAACATTACTTTTTGGAACAAATTGCTTCAGAAGGTGGGGCCTCATGATGCTAAATTAAAATTTCATTCACCTTGAATGTAATCACATAAAATTGAATTGGTATCAGTGATTGATTGGATCAAGGTTAAAAATAAGAAAGACCATATGTAGGGTTGCTGATTATGAAAAGCTGGACACTTTCCAGTACTTTTATATATGTGATGTCTAACACTCACAGTAATTCTGACGCTACTTTTTTTTTAATTTATTTTTTTATTTTTTTAAAGATACTTAGATTACACAAATGTTACACAAAAAAATATAGGGATTCCCATATGCCCTGCTCCCCACACTTCCCACACCCTCCCACATAAACAACATCCTTTATTAGTGTGGCACATTCATTGCAATTGATAAATGCATCCTGGGGCATTGCCATTGAGCATGGACAATAGTTCACATTGTAGTTTACACTCCTTCCCACACAATTTTGCAGGCTATGGGAACATGTATAATTTCATATATCTGTCATTTCAATGCCATTCAGGATGATTCCCAAGTCCCAAAAAAGCCACTGCATTATACCTGTCTTTCCATCCCCCTGCTCTCAGAGCCTCCAGTGGCCACTGCCTCCACATCAGCACTGTAATTTCTTCCATTGCTAGAATCACACATCTATTGTAGAATACCAGTAAATCTACTCTAGTCCATAGTTCATCCCCCAATCCTGAGGATTCTGGGATGGTGGTGTCCACTGCACCTCTAATTAAGAGGGAGCTTTGATCCCATACAGCCAATGGATGGGGCTTTCTTGCTTGCAGTAGTAGGCTCTGTTGTTTCCTTGGTATGATGGTTGTCAATCCTCATCTCCTTGTTAGTTGTCCTGGGTGAGTCCAATGAATGGGAGAGTAGGTGTTGCAACTCTGATGAGGCTCAGGGCCCAGCTGACACATAGACATCCCAAAGATTCAAGTCTCTTGGATGTACACCTACAAACTCCAGCACCAAGTATATGTTCAAATAAAGGGACAAATAAGCCATGTATAGGGAAGGCATAACTGAGTTCAACCCTGTCACTCTCAGGAGCAAAATCTCCAAAGTAGGACCCACTGGCAAGAAATCAAACTCCAGAGCTATCTGCCCTGACCATAAGACCTGGGTGTCTCCAGGGCACTCAGGAGCCCCACTATTTGGGGTAGCATCCACTTTGGCAATCTATGAGATCCTGCTGAGATGTGTATAAACGTTACCTCTGGGATGACCTCCCAACTCACTTTGAAGTCTCTTAGCCATATAAACCCATTTGTCTTTACTTTCTCTGTCTTTTATTTGAGGTCTTTTTCCAGTTGCTTTGCTAGTTAGTGCTTGGTAGTAATCCCATGGTGCCAGGGAGGCTCATCCCTGGGAGTCAAGTCCCACACTGGGGGAAAGGTAATGCATTTATATGCTGAGTATGGCTTAGAGAGAGCCCATATTTGAGAAACAAGGAGGCTCACAGGAGGCAACTCTTAGGCACACCACAACACTAGGCTAAGTTTCAATTTCAAGAGCAAAGGCTCACAAGCATACTCATCAATATCAAGGGCCCATCAATGGACCATTCTTCCTCACCAGTCTTTGCCCCTGCACTTGGGGGAATGTTGATGCTCCATTAGAGAATGTGGCAGACCTCTCCAGAATGGGAATTCAATATTTTCTCAGTTGTTGTGTGAATCTTCACCCACTGTGACAATGCCCTGTGTGATTGTTAGGCTAATGTGTCAACTCAGCCAGGTAATTGTGTCCAGGTGTTTGGTCCATCAAGCACTGGGCTAATTGTAATACAAGAGCATTTATGGACTTCAATCACCAGTGAGTTTACTGCATGGATGGCTGATTACATCTGCATCAATCAGAGAGATTGCATCAGCAATGGATGACTCTTTTATTCAATCTGTTGAATGCCTTAAAAGGGGAAGTTATTTCAACATTTGGAGAGAATTTCCCAGCTTGTCTTTGGACAGTCAACTTCTCCCAGAAACTCATCAAGGACCTTTCATCAGACTTTCATCGGACGCCCTCATTTGCAGCCTGCCTGCGGAACCTGGACTTGTGTATCCCCACGGTTGCATGAGAGACTCTTATAAAATCTCATATTATTGACAGATAGCTACTGTTGATTCTGTTTCCTGAGAGAACCCTGACTAATACACCCTGTGAACATTTGAACACATTTATATACCTTGTATGTATGTCCAGATGAACTTCCTCCCATGTATTCCCCATCACTGACACCCCACAACCATAATTCTCCCCTGCCCCAGTTGTAACCCTTCTGTGATCTAAAGCTTCTTCAAAAATGAAGCCAATAAAATAGCCAATTACAATTAACAGGAAAATGAAATAATAATGACAGGTTTAAATATAAGAAATAAAATATATTAAAATTTTTTAAAATAAAATAAAATTTAAAAATTGGGATGTTAAAAAATAATGAAAAATATCAAAAAAATTTTTTGAGATTTTTCCTTTCATCTCTATGATAGCTGTTGTCTTGTATGTACACTGATATTTCTTTTTCCTTTTATTATCCAGTGTCTTATTTTTTTCATTTGTTTTTGAAGAAGTTTTTGGTCACAGTAAATTCACATACAGAATACAGGGGACTCCCATATACCCAACATCCTCCCCCTTTTCCCTCTTTCCATAATACCTTTTTTATATGTGGATGGCACATTTGTTACAACTGATATACAATTATGAAACATAGCTAATAACCATGGTCAATGGTTTACCTTATGTATTACATTTTAGACCATAAAATTTTATAAATTTTGATGATATTTAACATGGCCTATGTCCATCATTGCAAGATCATGTAGAACACTTCCATTGCCCACCAAATATCCTCTGTTCTGTCTATTCTATTGCTCCCTCCCCCTTCCCTCAGGACCCAAGGTGACCATCTGGCTTCTCTCCTAGGATGACAAGATTCGTAATTACTTGCAACAACCCTGAGATCTGGACACACTGGTTTGTCCTCCCCTATTAGGAACTGCTCATGTTCTTAAGAGGGTGCCAACCCTCGTTGAGAACATATTGGTCTTCCCCAGGATGGGAGTTTAACACCTTCCCGCTGATTATGTGGGTCTCCGCCTACTGATACAACACATTACGACAAAATGTTCACTTGCACACTCCCTAGAAGCCTGCCCTAGGTGTGCCCTGTCCCAAATGTCCCTGCATACAACACCCTAAACCAGTAACCCTTCCTTGTCATATTGCCATAAGAGTGTTCCCAACTTTGTACTTTCAACCACATACCCAACAAATTCCAGTGTTCACAACCCTGCCCCCATTTCCATGGACCATCCATCCTACCCTCCTCAATCTATCCACCTGTCAAACCTGCATCACCCAACCCAATACTGTCACCTCCCTCCTGTTGTATCCCTTCAATTCCCAACTGCACACTTCCACCTTCTCATAAATTATGCCCACATGGGTATTGGCTCACAACCTTCTTCACCCTTTCTATTTCTTGTAAACCTATGATCCAGACAGTTTCTCTCTAAGTCTGCTTGATTTGCTTAATCCATATCAGTGAAATCATGTAATATTTGTCCTTCAATGCCTGGCTTGCTTCACTCAATATAAGGTCCTCAAGATTGATCCATGTTATTCCATGTGTTAGCATTGTATTCCTTCTTACAGCTGAGTAATATTCCATTGTATGTATATACCACATTTTGTTTATCCATTTATCTGTTGATGGGCATTTGGGTTGACTCCAACTTTAGGCAATAGTGAATATTGTTGCTACAAACATTGGTATGCATTTATCTATTCGTGTCCTTGCTTTCAATTCTCTTAAATATACCCAGCAGTGGAATTGCAGGATCATATGGCAGTTCTACAGTTAGTTTTTGAGGAACCCCCCAACCCTATTCCACAATGGCTGGACAATTCTACATTGCTACCAGCAGTGGATGAGGGTTCCCTTTCCTCCACATCCTCTCAAACACTTGTAGTCTTCTGTTTTTTTTTTAATAGCCTCCTGTCTGATGGGTGTAAGATTGTATCTCATTCTAGTTTTGATTTGCATTTTCCTAATGACTAGTGATGATCATCTTTTTCATGTGCTTTTTAGCCATTTGTATTTCTTCCTTGGAGAAGGAATATGCTGCATATTAGGTTCCTAACAGATGTATGGTTGCCAAGTGTTTTCTCCCATTGGGTAGGCTGCCTTTTTACTTTCTTGATAATGTCCATTGAGGTGCAAAAGTTTTTAATTTTTAGGATAACCCATTTGTCTATTTTGTTTTGCTGTTCATGATTTGGGTGTGAAGTTCATGAAACCATTTCCTATTACACAGTCCTTTAGGTGCTTCCCTACAGTATCTTCCAAAGTCTTTATGGTCTTAGCTCTTATATTTAGATCTTTGATCCATCTTGAGTTGATTTTTGTAGAAGATGTGAGATGATGTTCCTTCTTCATTCTTTTGGATATGGATATCTAGCTTTCCAAGCACCACTTGGTGAAGAGGCCTTCTCTCCCAACTGAGTGGGCTTAGTAGCCTTGTTGAATATCAGATGACTGCATATGTGAGGATCTGTATCAGAACTCTCAATTCCGTTCCATTGGTCAGTATGTCTATTCTTGTGCCAATACCATGCAATTTTAATCACTGTAGCTTTGTAGTATGTTTTAAAGTCAGGTAGTGTGATTCCACAAATTTCATTTTACTTTTTCAATAAGTCTTTGTCTATTCAGGGCCCCTTGCCCTTCCAAATAAATTCCGTAGTTTTTCCAGTTCCATAAAAAATGATGTGTTGATTTTTATTGGAATTGCATTAAATCTGAAGATCAGTATGGTTAGGAAAGACATCATAATGATGTTTAGTCTTCTCATCCATGAAGAGGGAATATTCTTCCACTTATTTAGTCTTCTTTGATTTCCTTTAACAGTGGTGTGCAGTTTTCTGTGTATAAGTCATTTACATCTTTAGTTAAATTTATTCCTAGGCATTTGATTTTTTTAGTTGCTATTGTAAATGATATTTTTTTCTTGATTTCCACCTCAGTTGCGCATTATTGGTGTACAGAAATGCTACTGATTTTTGTGCATTGATCTTATAACCTGTGACTTTCCTGAACTCACTTACAAGCTCTGGAAGCTTTGTTGCATATTTTCCAGGGATTTCTATGTATAGGATCATGTCATCTACAAATTGTGAAATTTAGACTTCTTCCTTCCCAATTTGTATGTATTTTATATCTTTTTCTTGCCTAAGTGCTCAAGCAAGTACTTCTAAGTCAATGTTAAATAGGAGCAATATTAGTGGGCATCTTTGTCTTGTTCCCAATCTTAGAGGGAAATCTTTTAGGGTTTCACCATTGAATATGTTAGCTGTGGATTTTTCATATACACCCTTTACCATGTTCAGAAAGTTTCCTTCTATTCTTATCTTTTGCAGTGTTTTTGTCAGGAAAGGTGGCTTTATTTGGTTGAATGCTTTTTCTCTGTCTATAGACAAGATCATGTAAATTTTTTCTTGGATCTGTTTATGTGGTGTATTACATTGATTGATTTTCTTATGTTGAATCGTCCTTGCATATCCAAGTTAAAATGCACTTGGTCATGGTGTATAATTCATTTGATGTGTTGTTGAATATAATTAGCAAGTATTTTGTTGAGGATTTTAGCATCTATGTTGATTAGATATATTGGTCTGTAATTTTCCTTTCTTGTGGTATCTTTGTTTGGCTTTGGTATTAGGGTAATTTTGGCATCATAGAATGAATTAGGCAATGATTCTTCTACTTCTATTTTTTGGAAGAGTTTAAGCAGGATTGGTGTTACTTCTTTCCAGTAGGTTTGGTAGAATACACCTATGAATCCATTTGTTCCTGAGCTCCTTAGTTGGGAGGTTTTTGATGACTGATTCTATGCCTTTCCTTGTGATTGGTCTGTTGATTTCATCAAATTCTTTCATCAATGTAGGATGCTTGTGAGTTTCTCAGGGTTTGTTCATTTCCTCTAAATTATCCTTCTTGTTGGCTGATAATTTTTCAAAGTATCCCCTTATGATTAGCTTTATTTCTGTGGGGACAGTGGTGATACCGACTTTCTTATTTCTTATTTTGTGTAATTCATCTTCTTTCTTTTTTTCTTTGTTAATCTGGCTAAGGGGTTATCAATTTTTTTGATCTTCTCAAACAACCAGCTTTTGGTTTTGTTTATTTTTTTCTAGTGCTTTCTTATTTTCTATTTCATTTAGTTCTGCTCTAATTTTTGATATTTCCTTCTTTCTACTTCCTTTCGGGTCAGTTTGTTCCTGTTTTTCCAATTCCTCCAGGTGTTCAGTTAGGTCTTCAATTATAGCTCTTTCTTTTTTAAAAAATATATGCATTTATGGATATGAATTTCCCTCTCTGTAAAGCTTTTGCTACATCCCATAGGTTTTGATATATTGTGTTGTCATTTTCATTCATTTCAAGGAATTTATTGATTTCTTTTGAGATTTTCTCCTTGACCCACTTTTTGTCTGAGGGTGTGTTGTTTAACTTCCATATCTTTTTGACTAATCTTGTTCTCTGGCCCTAAATGATTTCCAACTTTATTCCAGTGTGTTCAGTGAAATTACCTATAATTTCAATCTTTCTGAATTCATTGAGAATATTTCTGTGGCCTAATATGTGGTCTATCTTGGAGAATGATCCATGTGCACTTGTGAAGAATGTATATCCTGCTATATTTGGGTGTATTGTTCTGTATTTGTCCTTTAGGTCCAGATATTCTAATGAAAGTTTTTGTTTCTTTATTAATTCTCTGTTGAGATGTTCTGTATAATTTTGACAATGGTGTATTAAGGTTTCCCACTATAATTGTAGAGGCATCTATTTCTCCATTTATTTTTTCCAGTGTTTGCCTGATGTATTTTGAGATGCCCCGATTAGGTATATAAATGTTTACGAATGTTCTGCCTTCTTGAAAGATTACCCATTTTACAAAATAGAGTATCCATCTTTGTCTCTTAAAATAGTTTTGCATTTGAAGTCTATTTTGTCTGATATTAGTATAGCTATTCCCATCCTTTTTATAAGATTGTTTTCCAGCCATTCACTTTCAGTGTCCTTGAATTCCTGGGTCTAAAGTGGGTTTCTTGTAGACAACATTTAGATGGGTCATATTTCCTTATCCATTCTGCCAATCTGTATCTCTTGACTGGTGTGTTTAATCTATTAACATTCAGTGTTATTACTCTCATGGAATTACTTACCTTAGTAATATTTTCTTTGGGTTTATGTATGTCATATGTTGTTTTTATTTCTCTTTTTAGTTGTTCTTACACTTTCCTCCAACTCTCTCCCTCCTGTTTTTTTCCTTTCAACCTGAAGAACTCCCTTTAGCATTTCTTGAAGGGCAAGTTTCTTCTTGTCATACACTCTTAATTTCTGTTTATCTGTGAATATTTTGAACTCTTCATCATTTTTGAATGCCAGCTTTGCTGGATAGAGAATCCTTGCCTGGAAAAAATTTTTTTTAAATCTTTTTGTACCTTAACTATGTCATACCACTGCCTTTTGTCTCCATGGTTTCAGATGAAAAATCAGCATATAATCTTATTGAGCTTCCTTTGTATATGATGGTTCTCTTTTCTCTTGCTGCTTTCATTATTTTCTCTTTGTCTTGAGCATTGGACAGTTTGACAAGTATATGTCTTGGAGTAGGCTGTTCAGATTTATACTGTTTGGGGTGAGCTGTGCTTCCTGGATATCTACATCCATCTCCCTCAATAGAGTTGGGAAGTTTTCAGAAATTATTTCCTCCAACACTCCTTCTGTCTCCTTTCCCTCCTCTTCTCCCTCTGGGATGCCTATAATGTGTATGTTTGCGCATTTTGTGTTGTCACTCAAATCCCTAAGTCCCTGATGGACTTTTTCTATCATTTTATCTATCTGTTCTACTATCTGACTTCAATTGTACTGTTTTCCATATCATTAATTCTTTCCTCTACCTGTTCAAATCTGCTGTTATGTGCTTTCAGTGTATTTTTGATTTCTTGGATTGTGCCATTCATCACCATCATATCTGTTATCTTTGTATGTATGTTTACAATTTCTTCAGTCTGTTCTCTCAGTTTCTTCTTGATATCCTTGATCTCCTCCTTCACTTCATTAGGTTGGTCCATGATATTTGTTTGGACAGCTTTGATTAGTTGAGTTGTTCAATGTTCTGAATCTCTTCCTGGTTTTTAATTTGTTCCTTTGACTAGGCCATGTATTCTTATTTATTGGTAATGATTGTAATTTTCTGTTGGTTTCCTGGCACCTGGCTTACTAGATGTAGTTATTCTGAGCACAGTTTCTCTCTTTAGTTTAGAGTTTTCTTACCCTTTGTCCCTTGCTAGTTGTTTAGTAGGACCTGAGGATGTAGTTGGACTGTAAGCTGTGGAGGTTGAAAATGCCTGATTTGCTCCAGCGACTGATGAAACTTCTCCCATATTTCTCCTCTGCCAGGGGTATTTTCAGAGCTGCATCCAAGTGTAATAATCTAAGTCATGCAGTCCAAGACCATCTGTAGTTGTCCAGGGAGACTGATGAAACTTCAGGCACCTTTCTCTTCTGCCTGGAGTGGGGATAGAGCTGCAAGTGTGGGCAACCATCTATTCCATGCAGGTCAAAAATGACAGCAGTTACTCATGTGGACTGATGTAGCACCAACCCCCTCTTCCACTGCCAGGGGAAGGGTCAGACTCTCTGAAGTGCCCAACAATATAATTCATGTTGGCTGAATATGCCTACAGTTACCTTGAGAGGCTGAGGGAGTACTGTTCCTTCTGCCCTTTAGGGAGTGGAATGGAACCACAGGCATCCAACAGCTCAGTCCATGTAGGCCAAACCTGCCTGTCATAGGGAGCAGATGTGGCTCAAGGGGTTGGATGCCTGCTCTCAATATATGACGTTCTGGTGTCAGTTCCCTGTCCTTACTAAAAAACAAACAAAACAAATGAAAAAACTCAGCTCAGGGGAGAAAATGTGGCTTAGTGGTTGAGTAAAGGCTTGTAAAGGCTTTCCACAAATGAGGTCCCAGGTTCAAACCCTAGTCCCAAGTACCTCAAAAAAAAGAAAAGAAAAAAAGAAAAGAAAAGAAAAGAAAAAGAAAAATTTCCTGTCATTTCCTGGAGAAGTTAAGGAAACACCAGGCCCTTCTTATCATTTTAGGGAATGGGGAGGAGCCACAGTTATCCAACAATCCAGTCCATGCAGGCTGAATGTGCCTGCTGTTGCCTGAAAAAGTTAAGGAAGCACCAGCCCCCTCCTATTTTATTGGGAGGTAGAGTTAGATTCACAGGTACCTACCAGTCAGATTCATGCAGGCCAAAGTTTACTTCCATTGTTCAGAAAGGCTAAGGAAATACAGCTGCCCTCCTATCCTACTCAGGGGTGGAGATGTAGCTATTCTGTCCGTGTGGGTCAAAAGAACCTGCAGTTACCCAGAGGGGCTAGGGAAACCTCATTCCCCTCTTGTCTTATGTGGGGCAGAATGGAGCCACAGGAATCCAAGAGTCCATTTTATGCAGGTCAAAAGCACATGCAGTTTCCCTGAGAGTCTGAGGAAGCACCATCCCCTTCTATCTTATGGGGGAGAGGATGAGGGTAGAGATGGAATCAAAGGCATTAATCAAACCAGGTCCTGAAGTCTGAAAGCACCTGTGATTTCCCAGAGAGACTGAGGAAACAGAGCTCCCCTCTCATGCTATTGGGCATCTAGGATGGAGCTACAGGTGTCCAAGTATCCAGTTTGTGTGGGCCAAAATTGCCTGCTATTGTCCAGAGAGGCCAAGAAACACCATATCCCTCCTATCCTATTGGGTGGCTTGGATGGAGCTATAGGTGTCCAAGTATCCAGTCTGGGCTAAAATTGCCTGCAGTTGCCCAGAAAGATTGAAGAAACACCAGATCCCTCCTATCCTATTGGGGGTGGGGTTGATCCACAGGCACCCAAAAGTTCAGTCTGTGCAGGCTGAAAGTGCCTTTGTTTCCCTGGAAAGGCTGAGGAAACACTGCTCCCTTCCTACTTGGGGATGCGAATGGAGCTACAGGTGCCTGAAAGGTCAGTCTATATGGGTCAAAATCACCTGGAGTTACCCAGAGAGGCTAGGGAAATTCTGCCCGCTCTTGTCCTATCAAGTGTAGGGGTGGAGCCACAGATACTCAACAATTAAGTTCTTTCAAGCCTAAAGCACTTGCAGTTCTGAAGGTCTGAGGAAAGATCAACCGCTCCCTATCCTATGGGGGCACAGCGCTGGAGATGGAATCAAAGTTGATCAACAAACCAGTTCATTTGGGCTGAAATCACCTGCATTTGCCTGGAGAAGCTGAGGAAACACAGCTCCCATCCTATCCAATTTGGGGACAGGGATGGAGCCACAGTTGTCTGAGTATCCAGTCTGTGTGGGCTGAAAGCTCCTGTAGTTGCCTAGAGAAGCTGAAGAAACACCAACCACCTCCTATCCTATGGGAGGAGGGGTGGAGATGGAATTGAAGGCATGCAAAAAAACAGTTTATGTTGATCTAAAGAACCTGCAGTTGCTAAGAGAGGCCAAGGAAGAACAGCTCCTCTCCTATCATATTGGGTTATAGGGATGGAGCCCTAGGAGTCTGACTACTCACTTAGTGTTGGCCCAAAGTGCAGTTACAAAGAGAGGCCAGCATAGTTCACCACAGCTTCCTCCTTGCCAGAGGGGGGCTAGGGCTTAGGCTATGGCTGAAATCTGATCTGGGTAGAAAGAAGCCAGTCCCTACCTTCACTGTGATTTTCAATCAACCCCATTTCTCTTCATGCTAGAGGCAGAGTTAAAATTGCATCTATCAGCATCTTTTCAACTTGGCCATGTTCAAACTTATCTTTTCTTAGGATTATTCTTTAGCTAGATGAATTCACTAATAAGTAGCTGAAGTCAGTGGCCAACTGTCTCTTTCTCCCCTATTTTTATGAAATGGAGCTCCATCTCCAATCATAGAATAGCTCTGGAGACGGTTTCCGCCACCAATGTAGAATGAGCACCAGCCTCCATGGCAGGGAATGCTCTACTTATGCAACTTCACTGCAGATGGGCAGTGTTCTCCTTCCATTCTTTCAAGTATGTTGCAGAATGTTCTCCTGGTCTCCTGAGCCCCCAAACAGGTGCTTTATGTAATTCTGGGTGATTACTAAGTACCTTATAGGATGAGCTGACTCTTGGAGTTCCTTACTCAGATGGCTTCTTTGGCACAGGAACTCTTCCTCATTTTGGAATGCCAACTTTGCCAGCTAAAGAATTTTTGGCTGGCAGTTTTTTCTTTCAGCACATAACTATGCCATACCACTGTCTTCTTAGCTTCATAGTTTCAGATGAGAAATCAGCACTTAATCTTATTGAGCTTCACTTATATGTGATGGATTTCTTTTCTCTTACTGCTTTCAGAATTCTCTCTTTATCTTGAACATTTGACAACTTGATAAGTATATGTCTTGGGATAGCCCTGTTAAAATTTGCACTGTTTATAGTGTGCTATGTTTCCTGGACATGTACATCCATGTCCCTCAAGAGGGTTTGGAATTTTTCAGCCATTATTTCCTCCTTCCCCTACTCTACTCCTCTGGGATGCCTATAATGAATATGTTTGTGAATGTCTTGCTGTCATTCATTTCCCTGAATCCCTGCTGAATTTTTTGTTATATCTTTTTATCTATCCTACTAACTGTGTGATTTCAGATGTCCTATCTTTGATGTTACTAATTCTTTCTCCTGCCTGTTCAAATCTGTTATGTGCTTCCAAAGTAGTTTTAATTTCTTGCATTGTGCCTTTCATCACAATCTGACCTGTCATCATTTTATGTTTACAATTTCTTTATGTTTTCCCAGTGACTTATTAATTTCATTTATCTCATCCTTTGCTTTATTAAATGAATGCATGATATTTGTCTATACATCTTGATTAGATGTTCCACATTCTGCATCTCCTCCTGTTTTTTAGTTTGTTAATAGACTGGTCCATGTCTTCCTGTTTCTTAGTATGCTTGTAATTTTTTGCTGGTGTCTAGGCATCTGTTTATCTTGATGGACTTATTCAGTTGGTTAGTTTCTCTTTATACTCTAGGGTTTTATTTCATTTTCCTTTTTTGCTAAAGGTCCTCTTTCATACTTGCCTCCACTTATTCCATATCCTTACCACAGTTTCTGGAGGAGGAGTGCAGCCTTCCATTCCCTATTTCACCATCTTGGATCTCTGTTTATTCCATCATCATACCTCTATTAATTCAATTAATTTTAGTTCCAAGGGAGATGATTTTAGCGCCTGGAGTCTAGGAGATCATCTAAGGACACTAGTCTGGGTTTTTGCACATTCTTATATTATATAGGCCTTCAAAACAAGGTCAAAAGGAGAAGAAACTGCTACTAATGGGTTTTGGGTGGTCCTGTTAAAATAAGATCAAAAGGAGGAGTTAGAGAGAAGCTAAAGGGTTCTAGAAGGTTTCAGTGACACAGTTTTACTATACATATTCAAGTGTATAAACCACATACTCCAATAGTTAAATGGTCAAATTACACAAACAGAATTCACACAAGAAGAGGTATAAATTGTAAAGAAAATAAATATAAAATTAAAAAATCAAAATATTTGTTTTCACTTATCAAATAATTCAAAACTGGCATTTAATAATAATCAAAAGCTAGTAAGAATGTGGTCTAAAATATTAAAATATTGTGACATAGTAAGAATATAACTATTTTGGAAAATTATATTGAAATGCCATTTTTGAAGTTCTCTTTGTATTTAGTAATTCTACTGACTAAGGAAAAATCAATAGAGTGAAAAAATATAGAAGTTAAAGAAGACCTAATTAAATGGAAGGAAAGTCCATGTTCATCAATTGGAAGACTAAATATTAAAAAAAGAATGAAGTTGGAGGACTCATTTCCTGACTTTAAAGCATATTACAAATATACAGTGCTAAAAGGAGCATGGTTCTTTTGTAAGGATAGATATATTGGCCAATGCAATCAAATTGAGAGTTCATAAATAAACCCTCACAACTAAGGCAAGTAGATTTTTGACAAGGCTGTGAAGTCCACACAACTGGGAAAGAATAGTATCTTCAACAAATGGTGTTGGGAGAACTGGATATCCATATGCAAAGGAATGAAAGAATACCCCTATCTCATATCGTATATAAAATTAATTGAAATTGGATCAAGGAACTAAATATAAGAATTTGGACTATAAAACTCTTAGAAGAAAATGTAAGGAAACATTTGCAAGACCTTGTGTTAAGTGATGGTTTCTTAGACTTTTCACCCAAAGAACAAGCAATGAAAGAAACTTTAATAAAATGGGATTCCTCAAAATTAGAAACTTATGTGTATCAAAGGGCTTTGTCATGTAAGTGAAAAAAACCACAATGGGAGAAAACATATTTTCTATGGAAACCACACATCCAATAAGGATTTACTATCCAGACTATATAAAGAAATCCTACAACTCAAAAAGAAAAGAAAAACAGCCCAACTGAAAAAATGGGCAAAAGACTTGAACAGATATTTTTCAAAAGAAAATATAAATGACTATAAAGCACATCAAAAGATGCTGAACTTCACTAGCTATTGGGAAAATGCAAATCAAAACCACAAAGAGCTATCATTTCATAATCAGTAGAATGACCACTATAACATCTACAAGTGTCAGAGAGGGGCAGAAATAAGGACACTCATTCATTGCTGGTGGGAATGTAAAATGGTGCAACCACCATGGAAGACAGTTTGGCAGTTCCTCAAGAAACTAAGTATATAATTACCATATGACTAAGCAATCCCAATAATAGGTACCCAGAAGAACTGAAAACAGCAGTTCAAACAGATATTTGCACACCAATGTTGGTAGCAGTATTATTTACAATTACCAAAAGATGGAAGGAACTCAAGTGTCCATCAACTGATAAATGGATTTAAAAATTGTGGTATACACATATGGAATATTATTCAGCGATAAAAAAGGAATGAAGTCCTGATGTATGCAACAATATAGATCAATCTTGAGGACATTATGTTAAATGAATTAAGCCAGACCCTAAAATGGCAAATATTGTATGATCTCAGAGATATGAAGTAATTTTAATAAGCAAACTCTTAGAGTTAGAATATAGAACATAAATTACTAGGAGATGGGTTGGGTTTTAGAGAATGTAGGGTTGATGCTTAAATTACAGAGAATTTCTATTGAGGTTGGTGGTAAACATTTGGAAATGGATGGTGGTGATGGTAGCACATTATTGTAAGTGAACTATAGAGGTGAATGTGGTTAAAGGGGAAATTTTAGGATGTATATATTACTAGAATATAAATTAAAAGATAATGCATAAGAATGTAAAACACAGTGAAACCTAATATAGATGAAGGACTATTGGTAATAACACAAGTACAAGAATATTCTTTCATGAATTATAACAAATGTATGATAATACAAGGTTGTAATGATAAGGTGAAGTATGGGAAAACACTTCTAAAAATTATGCATGCTAGATAATAGTATGTGTTTAATACTCCTTCAATTGTATCAAAAGTAACTACTATTAAAAAATAGTACAATTATTTTTAAAATTCTGTCATATAGTATAACAAGTATTCCACAGCAATGCATTGGGTTGCTGGTGGTGTGGTGTATGGGAATCATTAGTTTATGCATAATTATTTTTTAAATCCCACAATTTTCTTATTAAAATATTAAAAGAAAAATTAAATTCAAATAGTTGGAATTATTAAAGAGTTTTGCTGGTCACAGAAAAAAAGAGTAATATGTAATTGCAAAACCTAGTATAAATGTATGTTTTTACCCCTTTATTAACTTAACTGAGTGAAAAAATACAATTGAATGAGTTAAATTATATATTATGTATTAATCAGTCTGTGTCAAATACAAATTTAAAATATTTGTCAAATAATTCCACAGGTATGAATGTGTTAGCAAAGATCTATAGGCAAAGGAATCAACTATAATTGCTAAAATAATACATGAAACAATATTTTGTTTTGTTATGTTTTTATCATTAATTGCATGTTATATGTTAAACTATAATACCAAAAGGAGGGGAAGGAATGGAGCTATATGGATGTAAGGTTTCTCTATATCACAGGAATTAACCAAGTATAATTCTGAAACTTATTCTTTTAAGTTGAGATGTACTTATTAAGCCTCAGAGGAACCACTAAACCAAAAATAAAGTAAATAATTATAGAGATATGAATTATTAATTTACAATATTCATTTAAGAGAAAGGGAAGGAAAAAGGAAGAATAGAGTAACAATAATGATACAAAATATAGGATACAAGTAGTAACATGGAAAGTGAAAATCAAACTTTATCAAAATAAGATTAAATGTGAATATATTAAGCAATCCAAACCAAAGGCAGAGATGATCAGACTAGATTTTAAAAGATTCAACTATACAGTGTCTTCATAAGGTACAAGTTAGATTAAAAAATACAAACAGATTGAAAGTAAAAGGATGGAAATATATATATATCATTCAAACAACAATGCCAGGAAAGCTGGCGTGGCTATACCAAAACTTAAAAAAATAAAGAATTTAAAATAAAAAAGTTACTTGTGAAAAGGATGAATATTTTATAATGATGAAAATATATCTATTCTTCAGGAGGATATAACAACTATAATCATATATGCCCCTACCAAAAGAACACCAAAATAAAGGAAGAAAACTTACCAAAATGAAGGAAGAAATAGGGAATTCAAAAATGTTAGGTGAAGACATCAATTCCTATACATCAATAATGGATAAAACAAGTAGAAAGTAGATCAACAAAGAAATGGAAGACTTGAACAACACTTTGAAACAACTAGTCCTAATAGATATCTAGAGAAAACTCTACAGAACTATAACAATATAAATCTTTCTAATGTGAACCTGAAACATTGTTCAGGATAGTCCATATGCTAGGGAATAAACAAACAAACCAACAAAAACCCCTATGTATTCAACAAGATAGAAAAATAGAAAGTATGTTATCTAACTAAAATAAAATGGAAAGAGAATCAGTTTTAAAAAATAAAAAAATTATAAATATGTGGAAATAAAAGAACACACTCCTAAATAACTGATGCATCCAATAGGAAATGAAAAGTAAAAACAAAAAATACTTTGAGATGTATGAAATTGAGTACTGAGCAAGCCAAAATGTATAGGAAGCACTTAAAGCAGGGCTTAGAGGTACTTTTATAGCTATAAATATCTATATTAAGGATAATGCTCTCAAATCAATAACCAATCCCTTGTACCTTTAGACAATAGAATAAGTAGAGAAAACTAAACTAATGCAAAGAGAAGGAAGGAAATGAAAAATATTAGAGCATAAACTAATGTAGTAGAGAATTAAAAAGTAAGACAGGAAATAAATGAAACCCAAAATCTGATTATTGTAAAGGATCAAGAAAATTGACAAACCTTTATCGACATTGACCAAGGGAGAAAAAGAAAGACTTAAATTACTCAAATCAGAAGTTTAATAGGGGACATCACTATTGATTTTATACTACTTAAAAGGTTTAGAGGGAAACAGCTTTGAACAACATTTCATTACTAAAATGATTCAAAGAAATTAAAAG
>JAQZBX010033311.1:0-25453 GCA_029593785.1 Cabassous unicinctus | reverse complement strand
AATAATATAACCAAGATGGAGCTCATGTAAATCAAAATATGACAGTGTAAATTATTATAAAATATAATTATTAGACAGTTGCCAAAAAGACCAAAGGCAGAGATGAAATCTTTTAGGTAGAGAGCATGTGAGCAAATATATTTTGATAGTGATTTGGTAGACATACAGTTGCTCAATAACTTTCTGAGGTATTGAGATCTAGGTATACAATACCGAAATTTAAACA
The DNA here is from genome assembly GCA_029593785.1 of Cabassous unicinctus. Classification (NCBI taxonomy): domain Eukaryota; kingdom Metazoa; phylum Chordata; class Mammalia; order Cingulata; family Chlamyphoridae; genus Cabassous; species Cabassous unicinctus. Next base: position 25,227 of record JAQZBX010033311.1, on the reverse strand, counting down.
ATGATGGCAATTAACAGAATCATAGAATTGGATAATATCTAGAATACAGGAGGTAAAATGATTTTAACTGAGTTACCGGTGTTTAGGCAATTGCTTACCATACAATTTCTCACTTATTTCTCATATATTCTTCTTGAGTTGAGTGTTTATGTCCTCATGCTTTGTTGTGTATCTTTTTTTGGATGAAGAAACAGGCTCAGAGTTTGCATACTCTTTCCTATTTCATACAATATGCTAGGATTTCAACTCATTGCTCAATTTTTTTAGACATAGGATTGGATTTAGAATTCCATTACTTTGGACTTTGGTTGCCTCAGCAATTATTTAAACTTTCAAACCAGTTCTTATAGTTGAAAAAAAAATATGGAGCTAATATCTACATTTCAGAGTTGTGAGAATTATTGAGAAATTGTAAAAGGTTACCTACACTTTATTTATTTTATCATATGGTATGTTAATATTCTGTTATTATGATCTAATTTGCGATTGTGGAATCTCCAGAATATAACAGCTTAAGACAGCACTCAGTTAATAGCTGTTAAGTAAGCTTTTTAAATATTTTAAAAAAGCAACTGTTTCCTTACATGCAGTCTATCATTATTTAACATTGATTACATTGAATTATTACTTTTACATTGAACATAATTTATTTTATATCAGTTTTTATAGCAAATTAATGTATTTAGTCCTTTTCCCATTCTATATCATCTGGAGGATTGATTTCAACTTTCCTTTTACATTTATCAGACCAGTTGGTATTCAAAACTGTACCACCAGACTCCATAACCTATTTGTTCATGGCATGTTTCAATTCATGAGAACCATATGAATAGATTTGCTGAAACAATTTGTTTAAAGCTTCATCTTCACCTTCTCATTGTTTTCTTTTTCTTTGCCCTCACCAACTAATGTATCCCAATTTCTTTCATAATGGGATGATGATGGATATATATTCTTTTCATCTGCTCTGAACCGTTTTGACTTAGGCACAACTCCTTGCTCCTCTAGCTTTACCTATCTCACAATCTCGGGATTTTCCATTTTCATTTGGGATGCAGAGAACTCAGATTCTGATCCATTCTGATGCAGTGTATTATCTGATACCTAAAAAAAGTGGTATTCTTACTTGGTTCTCAGTCATCTATATTATGTATATTAGAAAATATTTTATGTATTACATGATAGTTAAATTTAAGACATCAAAAATGTTTTCATAAATATCAATTTTTTTAACAATCAAGTAGGATGACCTTCATGAATCCCCTAGAGAGTATTTCAAGTGTCAGTATCAATGTCAAATCAATGTTTATCCCTTAGCACCTAAATCACGTGTCACCTAAAATGATTTTAGAGTACTTTATACCTGTGTCATATCTGCCCCTCATCATATAAAAGAGGGACTGTGTTTCATAATTTTTGGTATTTCCCTATAGAAACCAACAGAGTTTTGGATACATAATATTTTTGTGAATAAGCATTCTATATTTAATTTGAGGGACAAATACTATAAAATTCCATTATCTATGCTTAGAAGAGAATACAAGGTCCTGGCAAAACTTGTAATGTCATATTATAAAACCCAAGTAAATACCTATTCAGATATGAAAAAAGCAAATTATTTTTAAGTGCTAATTATTACAAAGAATGGAAACAAAAAGTTACAATGTTTATTTATCGTCTTTCATTATCTGTATGATGTCATTTAGCTATTATTTTATTCTGTCAAATGACAGTTGTAAGTAGAAATGTGGGATATAATCTCTGAAATCTTCAATACCAGCTTTCTCAAATTCAGTATTTCTCAGTACTTCTCAAGGAAACTGAAGTATTGACATAAAGCTTATAGCAGTTCTTTTTATGACATCAACAATCATTTTGTGAGGGAAAAATAATATTAAAAAATGATTAAGAAATTTAAAGTCCTGCGTTTGTGAATTATTATTTTTTAATTATATCAATTTAAATAGGAAAATCTCCTCTAGGAAACTATATGTTTGGGAGAAAAAGATCAGAGATTTATTCTCCCTTAAAATAGCATGCATTTTTTTTCTGAGTGAGTCATAGAAGCATCTGAAATTTTTGAGCATAAAATCTTTACATGTTGACTTGTTGCATCTTGATTCTCAGGGTTTTATAGTGTTCTAAAATAAATATAAAATATCAATAGAAAAATCATATCAACATAAAAGAGTTCATACTTAACTCTGTTAGATTTGGTTATAGCTGTTTTTTCCCTTCAGTAGAACAGTTTAAGTACAACGTTTAAAATTAAACATTTATATTGATTCAGTAAGACACTTTTATATTAGTAAAAAAAATATTAATTGGAACTCACATCTTTCAGAATATATGTGCTTTCAAAACACCCAGTTATCTATAATGAAAAATAGCTCTTTTATGATACCAGATTATTCCTTTCTCACATTTGGCCTTAATATTTAACTTGATGTGTCTGCTTGCAACTCATTGTAATTTGTTTTTCAAGACACATTGGCTAAACCATCTTAACCTACAGCAACCCTGTGGAATTTGGTTCCCTCCCCAACTATATCTTTGCAAGAAGCAAGCATATCCAGGACAGAGCAATACCATTTCATTGTCTGCTATTACCCACTGGAGAAAAAGCAAACTCAAAGTTGTATATTAAAGGCCCTTTCTCACCTCCACGTTTCTTAATGTTTTTTTCACTTTATTTCTCTAGCTGGACCTTGGAATATAGCAACACTAGCTTTATCACACTGTAGCCGTTTGGCAGTTTGATGTAATTATGAATTTCAAAAATCTATATTACATTATGCTTGTAAACTGATCTGTTAATCTGGGCATGATTAAGTTATTATTAGGGCAATGACTGGGCCACGTCAGTAGGGCATTCAGCCCCATCCCTTGGTGGGTGGAGGAATCAAATATAAAAGGCAAGGCAAAGGACAAAGGGAGCAGTTCTGATGTTGGAGTTTTGATGCTGGAGATGGGGAGGCGAGCAGATGGAGGAGCTTGGTCGTGAGGAAGGAGAGAAGGCCCGGGATAGAGATGAGCCGTTGGCTTGAGAGTTTACAGCTGGCCTTGTGGAGAGAAGCAAAGCCTAGAAAGCCTCATAGTCTACAGCTGACCTTGGGGAGGAAACAGAGGCAGTGAGCCCAGAGAGAAACGCAGCCCCGGGAAGGGAGGAAACCAAGAAGCCTGAACCCTGGCGAACGTCGGCAGCTGTCTTGCTCCAACACGTGACAATGGACTTTGGTAAAGGAAGATACTTAAGATTTACTTCTACCCCAAATAAATACCCTTTATAAAGACCAACCTATTTCTGGTATTTTTGCATTAGCACCCCTTTGGCTGACTAATACACACACCATTATCATCACTATCTGTCAATGCTTTATTTATGATATTATAAATTTTTAACAAAACTAGCTGGAGAACTAATCAATTAATTTTTGTCATGGACAATATGAATGCTATATCTAGGTATACCTTTAGTCTGTGTTAAATATAAACATTTTAAATCTTGAGGATATTGGAGCAGGCTAGTTTAGGGAATAAAACCATGGCTGTGAAACACATGGCCATGGGAACCCTCCCTGAGAGAAGGATCACACAAGATGGCTGCTGGAAGAACCTCATGAGAATTCCTCATTTGGAATGGGATTTCATTAGAGATTAAGGAAAAGCCCCAGGTAGTCCCAAAGGGCCTTGTCATTGGGCCCCCCAGGGAATTGATGAGTGGGGTAATCAATCAAAACAGCAAATAACTGGGACCCCTCACTGAAATTAGCAAGTGGGAGGAATAATTAATGGTTTAAAAAGCCAGCAGAGAGACTAAATGGATCCTTTGGACCTTTTTTGCCCGTTTTCCCTCTCTCTGCCTGGACCAGCCCGCAAGCATAACTGTTATTTTCTCCCATTTCTCTTCTCTTATTTTCTTAATAAATTACTGGCCCAACTAAACTGGCATGTACTTAAATTCTTTTTTGTAACATAGCCAAAACCTAGAGAAAATCCAGCACAACAATATCACAGGGATGTGAACACTACAGGGTCTGCTCTAATTTACAATCTACTTCCTTATTCATCATGAAAATAATTTATTAGATATAAGTGAGATTTATGTGCTCACTCCTCTATCATATTCTAATATGGAACAAAATGCTATTGGTCCCTTTGTCTTTTCTCTCTCACTTTCTATTTGATTCTAAGACTAAACTCACCATGCTTGCCCATTTCTCCTCTTCTTGACTGCCTATAGAGATATGCAGCCTATATTTTCTACAATTTAATTTAAACTTATATTTTCTTATAGTGTTCTTTAATGTACAGTGGAACAGAATAGAAAGCTCAGATATAAACCAACATATATATGATGAATTTATTTTCAACAAAATTGCAATGGCAGTTCAATAGAGAAAGGATAATCTTCAACAATTTTGACTGGAACAATTAGACTCCTATATTTATGAATGAATTTAGATCTATATCCCAGACCACCATAAAAATTACCTCAATTGGGATTATAAACCTAAAAATAAAGCCCAAAAAGCTTAAACTTCTATAAGAAAATATAGAAGAAAGCTTTTGTGGCCTTGGGTTAGGCAAAGTTTTCTATATACAGCAAGGTATCTCTGTTCTTGACTGTTTTCAAGGTCTTCATAGTTGTGGTTCCATGAATTTTGTCTATTTTATAAATTGTTTCAGTCTTGAGGTAAATCAGGTCTTGTTACTCCTTCTTGGCTGTAAGGTAGAATTGTTGGTATCATAAATTTTAACTGAGGGTTAAGAATTAACAAATGATTATGATTACTAAAGCATTATATATGCCTTTTTACTTTCTAGCATATTGTAGAAGAGCCAGAAGTAAATACCTGGAATTACTGAAACTTGCTGAACTAGAATCCAGATGCCTTGATCTCTGCTAATAATTGTAAAACTATATAACCTTTATCTGGTGATTGTAAAATCCTTGGGACTGACCCCTTTTTGAAACCCCCATCCTGTTTTTCAAGTTTAAAGTCTTATGATCACTAGACTGCCCCTTAATGTTATTAATGAAGGAAGTACTCCAATTACTCATTAGCATAAACCTGCCTGTCTTTGGATACTATAAAACTGTCAGAATTACTGCAGTTCAGGGAGACAGATTTTAGGTCATTATGCCATCTGAGCTTATTTATATGTGCTAGCAACAAAACTCTTTCTCTCTTTGAAGTCCCTTTGTCTCAGGAATTGGTCATTGAAGTGTATCAGGCAGAAAAGAATCCTGCTTTTGCTTGGTCACAATTTGATGACTCTGGCTGGACCAAGGAAAAAGGATCCCTGAAGAATGAGTCCAACTGTCTGAGGTCCTGGGAGAGGTAAGCAAGGTTATCGAGCTTTTTGTGGCCACTAAACCTTGTTGGCCTAAAAGCTCAGCAGTTGGTTTTTTCCTACGTTGCTGGCACTCCAGGCCCTATGGTGCTCTAAAGCTTCAAAGAGAGAAATGGTTACACCTCCAAGTCTGGACATCTGACTGGGTGACTGGCTCATCAAGGTAGAATTAGATTGGGAAGTTCATTCAGTGGGTCAAGCCCTCTAAACCTGGGTTTTAAGGACCTGGGTCCTTCTTCTAGAATGATCTCCCTTACTCTGATCATTATACCTGTTTCTGAGTACCAGTCCATACGGGGTTTTAGGCCATGACCTGAGTCTGTTGAGTATATTCCTGAGAAACAAGTAACCCAGCAGTAAATTGGTATTTAGTAAAATACAGTGTTAAGTTTCTGTTTGTTCATTTTTTGTTCCTTAGACATAGTGTTAAGTGTCTCTTTAAATTGCTAATTGGTATCTTTCTGCATTTGTATTGCTTAAGTGTTCTTAATTGTTAACTGATTATGGATCTACTCTAAAATGTGAAATTCTAATTCTAATAGCTTTCCTAGATATAGACCTTTAGGCTGTATTTGAAAAACTGGAAAAATTTTAGCCACAAGTCTATGGAAAAGCAGGAAATAATTTACTTCTGTAGCAAATTCTGGCTTCAATATGATTTAGAATCAGGAAAGAAAAAGTCAGAGTACAGTTGTGTTACTGGGTGTTGATGGATTTTCTATAGGTTTTTGGTTATGTTACATAAATAAATTTAAGTACATGCCAGTTTAGTTAGGCCAGTAGTTTTTTAAGAAAATGAGAGAAGAAAAAGAAAATAACAGATTATGGAACCCAGGTCTACTTGCCTGGTGGTCCAGGCAAAGAGAGGAAAAAGGGCAAAAAAGAGCTAAAAAGGTTTAAAAGGGATGATTTACAGACTAAAGTGCCCATTACAGATTACAAGTCCCCAGGTGTACTTGCATGCTAATCCAGGCATGTAGAGAAAGGGCAAAACAGGTAAAAAGACTGAAATACAGACTACAAGTCCCCGTTACAAATTACAAGTCCCCAGGTGTACTTACATGCTGGTCCAGGCAGGAAGAGAAAGAGCATAACAGTGGGAAGAAGAGGGTTGATTTAACTTGTGTGCTTGAGTTTTCAACCACTAATTACCCCTCCTCTTGTTAATGCTTGGGGGAGGAGTCCCAGCTGTTTGCAGTTTTGACTGGTTACCCCAATGGCAAGGACCCTTGAGAATATCTGGGGCTTTTCCTTGATCCCTTATGAAATCCCATTCCAAATGCAGAATTCTCACAAGGTTCTTCCAGCTGCCATTTGTGGAGTCTTTCCTTCAGGGATGGTTCCCATGGCCATGGGTTTCGCAGCCATGGTTTTCTTCCAGGTCCCAGATTCATCTTTTTATTCCCTAAACTAGCCTGCTTCAGTTGTATAGAAAAGAACACTGTATTAAAATTAGATTTATTCTGTAGAACAAAAAAGAAATGGGATGAGATCATGTATTTTTCTCCCTCAAAAGCTAGTTTTAATGAGACAATATAAAATTTTACCTGTAAAGATTGGAGAAAAGAAAAATGTCCTCTCTGATTTAAGTCCAGAAAATTCAATAGAACCTTTATTAACTTCTCCCATATATTCCCCTTTACCAGAGGTAGAAAAACCTAAGAACAACATAATCTCCCCCTCTCATACCCATCAAGGTAGTCAATTTGGCCAGGATTGCTCTTTAAAATCAGCAGCTGAGCTGGCAAAATTTCTATGCCTTGGGCAGTACCTCCAGGAATACATGAATGGTGAGGCCCCAAAGAATTTGTCTATATGTGTGTCCCATTCCCACTATCACATTTATTATCTAGAAAATATCTTACTCTATAGAGAAGACCCAAAGGAAATAGTCTAATTACTTCAATACCTGCAACCTATAATCTAAATTGGGCTCATATTCAGGCCTTGCTAAATACCTTGATAACAGGAGATGACTGGAGACTTGTAATTGAAAAAGCAGAGCAGGAAGCAGATAACAAAACAAAGAGAAGATCCTGGCAACCCAATATATGCTAGAGCAAATTTAGCAGCACCAGTAAAGAATATTAAATGGAATTAAATCATACTGAGGACTGGACTTAATTAGATCAAAAAGGGGTACCTAAAACTATAAATATAAAAAGTATAAGTGAAGTAATATAAGAACAAAAAGAAAGTCCCTCATCTTTCCTTAAAAGCCAAGTTAAAGATAACTAGTACTTCAAAAGGCAAAAAGCATTACTCAAAACTCTAATGAACAAAAGACAATTCGGACAAGATTACAGCAAAAAGGTAAAGGTAAGACCTCTCTGCTCACCTCCCACCCCTTGAGAGATGGGAGAAATTCTTAAGAAATTAGAAACCAAACAATATGCATATTACAAGGAAGAAGGATAATGGAAAAAAGGATTGTCCTAGTTGCTCCAAGGGAAAAATCACAGAAAAAGCTGGGTGATAACAGACAGAAACCTGGGATGAAAGGGTCCAGGGGCAGGGAAGCTTTACTATTGAATTTAAAGGAGATATTTAAAACATAGCCTCCTGTACGTACATTCTTGGCTAAAAACCTGCTAACCAAGTAAATGTCCAGATAACTGTTTATCCAATTTTTTTATATGAACGTTTCTCCAAGAAAAGCTAGAACACTGAAAGCAACATTGCTGTTCACTAAGAAAAGTAAGCAAATTACCTCTATCCCAGAGGAAATCTTAAAAGCCATAAAAACCAAAGGCATGGACTGAGGGAAAACCTGGAAACAAGCCAAACCAAAAAATATATATATATATCAAATTAGTGTATATGTTTGTTCATTTTATATTTTCATACCTTTGGATGGTAATACCAAATTAACAAATGAAAATTCTTAAGAAAGCACTATTCAAATTGTTAAAATTAAATAAGTACTTATATATGTAAATTAGTTCTCCTGGATTCCTAAGTATTAGAAAAGCCAAGTTTCTAATCCTCTTTTAAGTTTATAAGCTAAAATACTTAGACATTAGCCAATTAATTATACAGGACTGTTACTGAAGGCCATGTAGAAATCTGAATTGACAAACTTTTTTGAAAAAAAAAATCTAAGATATTTTCCTGAATTTCTCTACATTCTTTCTCTCTCATCTAGCCCTATCCCCAGGGCCTTCTCATAACCATGATTAAATTCAGGGCTTTTCTTAACCTTGTAAAAGAAAATAAACTCGTGGAGGAGCTATGGGAGGAGGGCTGGGTGTAGAAAAAAATGGGACAGTGTGGGTTCAGCTTAGAATTCTTTCTATTAGACCTAGATTAAAAATGATAGGGATAGGGTGAATGTTAAAGAATAAAGCTTGCTTTGCATAGTTTGCCCTGTAATTCCCCAATGTAAAAAAAATTAACAACCTTGAGATGAGTATCATTAAAAAATCCAGTTGTCAAATTTCAGTAAGTAAAGAAAAATATCCCTGAAATTTATGAAAAGGTTTCCCTAGATTATGCTTGAGACAAATTAAACAATTGTAGTATATTCTCCAGAGCCTAATAATCAATATGCTTTTGAGGTTATTAATAATTCTAAGGTATTATGGAAAGAAATAGGTATTAAACTTCTATGGAGGAAGAGAAAAATACATTTCTTAAGTAAACTATCATTGTTTTGGTTTTATTCTATTCGAGTGTAATCTCCCTAAGTTTATATGGATACTGATAAAATAAGCTACCATTATATCTATTAGATTTTTATGACAAGTAAACAATGCAAATTAGTGTTTAATAAAATTATTAGTTTAAAAATATTGTGTTTTACAGAATATATGAAAGCAGTTCAAAGATCTTTTTTTTATAATTTGATGTACGGAGGTATATAAAGTATGCACAATAAGCTTCGTTAAAGAAAAGCACATAGTTTTGTCCTAAAGAGAAATAGCTAGTTTTCACAGAATGAGAGGTAGTAATATATAATATGAGAGCTGAGTAGGTATGGAAAGCTGTTGAAGGTTGATGGGAGTGAATTATATTTTATTTGATGGTGGTAAGTTTGTATAGGAGAGTGTGGTTTTGTCCTCAGATAAGACGGCTGGTTTTCACAGAATGAGAGGCAAGAATATGTACAACAAGACCTAAATGGATATGGAAGTTTGTAGATGGTTTGTGGAAGCATATTTTGGTTCTTTTAATAAATGTCGAGTATAATTTATAACTTTATTTAAAGATGTGATTTTGTGTTACGGTGAAATAATTATTTTGCACAAAATGTAAAGCAGAAAGGTGAATGAATGTAAAAAGTTACAAAAGGTGTGCAGAAACAAATTTTATCTGTTGTAATCAACAGTAAGGTTTGATAAACTTATTTATCAAATGGTATATTGTTACAAAACTAAAATTTAATTGTATCTAATAAGGTAACAAAGTTTTCTTAAATTATTAATCTGTTCCTGGCAAGAAATTATGAAATTTTGTTTTAAATAATCAACAGAAAAAGCAAAGAGTCTGTGTTTTTATCAAAATAACTTCTTGTACTTCATGTTAATCTTATCATATCCTTAGTGGTTATAAAAGAAAAATAAAAACAAAGCCTTTACTGTTTTAGAAGATATGTCTTCTCACTTTTAAATAAATAGAGAACAAAATATTGTTCTTGTTTAAACATAATTTTCAAACCTAACAATTTTTACATTTTAAATCAAACCCTAAAGAATATCTTTTATTTCAAACTTCAGCAAAAAAATTGTTCTTTCACCTTGTAAAAAGTGATGTCCTGAATATTTAATAGATTATGAGTTGCATGAGAAGTTTGGGAAGTATTATAAAATTGAAGGAAATTTTCTAATTTTCTGTTGCACAAATCTGTAGAAGTAAAGTGTTACTTATGAGGCAGCGAGCAAGATGGTGGCAGAGTAAGGAACTCCAAGAGTCAGCTCCTCCTTCAGGGCAGTTAGTGTTCACCCAGAACTACCTAAAGCACCAGTTTGTGGACCCTAGGAGACCATAAGAGCATCCTGCAACATCCATGGAAGTATAGGAGGACGAGACTGCCTATCTGAAAAAAGATTTGTGAGTAGGACACACCACAACTTGTGTTATATGACTGCAGAGCAAGTTGTCTTGGGAGCTATTCTGTGGCTGGAATTGGAAGCTCTATTTCCCAAAAATGGGGCAGGAAAAGAAAGTTGAGCACTAACTTCAGCTACTGATTAGTAATTTCATCTGGCTAAAGTATAATCCTAAAAACAGCTAATGTTTAAACAAGTCCAAGTCAGAAAGAGGCCCGTAGCCACCATTTTAACTCTGCCTCCAACATGAGGGACAGTGGGACTGATTGAAAATCACAGTGCTGATAGGAACCAGCTTCTTTCCACCCAGATCAAATTGTAGCTGTAGCCTAAACAACAGCCCTACCTCTGGTAGGGAGGAAGTTGGCAGGACCTGCATCAGCCTTTCCAGGAAACAGCAGGCCATGACACAGAAGCCAGTGCCCATCTTACTTTGGTGGCCCAAGCCACCTCAGGAACTATTCCATGGCTGGAGTTGGAAGCTCCATTGCCCATAATTGGGGGAGAAAGAGACAGTTGGGCACTGACTTCAGCTACAGATTAGTAAACTCAGCTGGCTAAAGTATAATCCTAAACACAGCTAAAGTTTGAATATTTCCAAGTCAGAAAGAGGCCAGTAGCCACCATTTTAACTCTGCCTGTGTCATGAGGGGAAGTGGGGCTGATTGAAAAACACAATGAAATTAGGGACTGGCTTCTTTCCACCAAGATTGTATTGCAGCCCTAGCCTAGGCTCCAGTCCCACCTCTGGCAGGGAGGAAGATGGGGGGACCTGCAACAATATTTCTGGGTAACCACAGGCAAGTTTGGCCAGCACAGACTGAGTAGTTGGACACCTGGGGCTCCATCTTCATACCCCAATAGGATAGGAGAGGAGCTGAGTTTCCTTGGCCTCTCTGGGCAACTGCAGGCTTTTTCAGCTCACAGAAACTGGTTTGTTGAGTTCCATCACTACCCCTCTACTCCCATAGGAAAGAAGGGGCATGGTGTTTCTTCAGCCTCTAAGTGCAACTGCAGGTGCTTTTGGCCTACACAAACTGGACTATTGGGTACCTGTGGCTCCACCTCTACTCCCGATAGGACAAGAGAGGGACTATGTTTCCCCAGCTTCTCTAGGTAACTGCAGTTGCATTTGGCTCACACAGACTGAATAGTCAGACACCTATAGGTCCATCCTCACCCCCAAGTAGGACAGAACGGGAGCTAGGTTTCCTCAGCCTCTTTGGGCAATGGCAGGCTTTTTCATCCTGCACTGACTGGACTGCTGGGTGCTTGTTGATTTGATTTAACCCCATAATATGATAGGAGGGGTCTAGTGTTTCCTCAGCCTCACCGGGCAATAGCAGGTACTTTCAAATTACAGGGACTGAACTGTTGGGCATCCATGGATCCACCCACACCACCCAATAAGATAGGAGGGGAGTGGTGTTTCCTCAGCCTTTCCAGGAAACCTCAGGCACTTTTGGCCTACATGGACTGAACTGCTGGGCATCAGTGGTTCCATTCCCACCCTGTAAAGGGCAGAAGGGGCAGTACTCCCTCAGCCTCTCAGGACAACTGCAGGTATATTAGGCCCACTTTGAATTAGATTGCTTGGTACTCCAGAGGGTCCATCACCACCCCTGGCAGGGAGGGGATGTGGTCAGGCTATGTGGGCAACTGTAGTCATTTTGGACCTGCATGGCCTAGTTTGCTGCCCATACCTACTGCTCCATCCATGCCCCAGGCAGGGGAGGAAGGGGTATGAAACCTCAGCAGTCTCTCTGGAGAACTATAGAGAGTCTTGGCCTGCACAACTTGGATTATTACACATGGCTGCAGCTCTGTCTGTGCTCCTGGCAGAGGAGAAAGTTTGGAGAAGCTACATTAGTTCCTAAGGCAACATGAGAAGTTTCAGCCTCCACAACTGTGGGAGTTTGATATTTATGAATTCCAAAAAGAGATATAGATTATGTTTGTAAACGAGTCTATTCCTCTGGGCATGATACCCTTTGACTGTATTAAATTCAAAGGTTTTATGCTTATTTGATTAAATTAAGATTAAGGCTTTGATTTGACCATGTCAGTAGGGTGTGAGTCCCTTCCCCTTTTGTGGGCTATATAAATGGACATTCACACAATTGAAGATACACATGGGAAGAGAGAAGCTCCATATATACCAGAAGACACAACTTTGTCTGCTTTGATCCTGCACCCAGGATGAGAGATAAGCCATTCATCTGAAAGTTTACAGCTGAAGAGACCAGAGCCCTGAGAAGCTGAGAAGTTCTGGAAAGAAATAAGCCGTCCAGCCTACAGCTGAGATCAGAAGAAGCTAGGCCCATGGAGACTTAAAAGGAAGGAAGAAGGGGAGACCAGGCAGAGATCAGCAACCATCTTTCTTTAACACATGGCAACATACTTAGTGAGAAAATACCTCTTATGTTACCTTGAGTTGGACTCTTTAGGGTCTTCTAACTAACTTTTTACCCCAAATAAATACCCTTTATAAAAGCCAACAGATTTCGGTACTTTGCATCAGCTCCCCTTTGGCTGACTAATACATCAGCTTACAGCACCAACTATATCTGCAGCTGTACACAACCAGCAATGGAGAAAAGGCAAGAAAGCCCTAAGGAGAGAAACTTCACCCAAGATAATACACCTAGTAAGCCAGATGCCAAGACACCAACAAAAAATTACAAACCATACCAAGAAACAGGAAGATATGACCCAATTAAAGGAACAAAATAAGCCTCTAGATGACATAAAAGAGTTGAAAGAACTAATCATAGATGTTCAAACAAATCTCCTTAATAAATTCAATGAGATGTCTAAAGAGATTGAAGATATTAAGAAGATGTTGAGTGAACACAAAGAAGAACTGGAAAGCATACATAGAAAAATAACAGATCTTATGGGAATGAAAGACACATCAAATGAAATTAAAAATACACTGGAGGCATATAACAGTAGGTTTGAGGAGGCAGAAGAAAGGATCAGTGAGCTTGAAGACATGACCTCCAAAAGTGAACATACAGAAGAGCAAATAAAGAAAAGAATGAAAACAATTGAACAGTCTCAGGGAAATAAATGATGGCAAGGGATATGCAAACATATGTTTCATAAGAGTCCCAAAAGGTGAAGAGGAGAGAAAAGGGGCAGAAGCTATATCTGAAGAAATAATGATAGAAAATTTCCCAATGCTATTGAAGGACATAGATATACGTGTCCAAGAAACACATGTACTCCTGCCTGAATAAATCTGAATATACCATCTTGAGACACATATTAATCAGAATCTCAAATGCCAAAGACAAAGAGAGAATTTTGAGAGCAGCAAGATAAAAGTGATGCATAACATATAAGGGAAACCCAATGAGTTTAAGTGTCGATTTCACATCAGAAATCATGGAGGCAAGATGGCAGTGGTATGATGTATTTAAGATACTGCAAGAAAAAAACTGTCAGTCAATAATCTTATATCCAACAAGATGGTCTTTCAAAAATGAGGGGGAGTTTAGAATATTCAGATAATCAGAAACTGAGAGAGTTTATAACAAAGAGACCAGTCTTGCAGCAAATACTAAAAGGAGTACTAAAGTCTGAAAAGAAAAGACAGGAGAGGGAGGCTTGGAAAAGAGTCAAGAAGCAGAGTCTATCAGTAAAAGTAACTAAAAGTGTCAAAAGAGTGTTCAAAATAAAATGACAGATAAAACCCAAAGCTGAAAATTGATGAAATAAGAACTGCCTTTACAGTAATAGCATTGAACATTAATAGATTAAACTCCCTAATCAAAAGATAGACTGGTTGAATGGATAAGAAAATATGAGCCATCTAAATGCTGTCTGCAAGAGACTCACCTTAGACCCAAGGATACCAATAGATTGAAGATGAAAGGTTATTAGAGACAAGGAAGGACATTATTTATTAATAAAAGGGCAATTCACCAGGAAGAAATAACAGTCATAAATGCATATGCACCTAACCAGGATGCCCCAAGATACATGAGACAAGCATGGACAGAACTGAGGGGAGAAATAGACATTTCTACAATGATGGTTGGAGACTTCAATACACCACTCTCAGCACTGGATCAAACATCTGGGCATAGGATCAATAAAGAAACAGAGAGAATGAATAATATTATAAATGAACTAAACCTAATAAATGTATGCAGAACATTGTAACCCCAAATAGCAGGATATACATTCTTTTCAAGTGCTCATGAATCTTTCTCCAAGATAGACAATAAGTTGGTTCACAAAGCAGATTTTAATAAATTTAAAAAAATCGAAATTATACAGAGCACTTTCTCTGATCATATTAGAATAAAGTTGAGAATCAACAAGAGGTGGAAATAGGAAACAATTACAAATATATGGAGATTAAACAACATACTCTTAAATCAGTGGGTCAAAAAAGAAATTTTATGAGAAATCAATAAATATGTTGAAACAAATGAAGATGAGAACACAACATATCAGAACCTATGGGTTGCATTGAAGGCATTGCTGAAAGGGAAATTTATAGCTTTCAATGTGTACATTTAAAAAGAATAAAGGGCTAAAATCATTGACCTAACTACACAGATGGAGTAACTAGAAAAAGAACAGCAAATTAATCTCAAAGCAAGTAGAAGGAATGAAATAATAAAGATCAGGGCAGAAATAAATGAAATTGAGAAAAAAAAATAGAATTAACATATCAAAACTTGGTTCTTCAAGAAGATTAACAAAATAGACAAACTCTTAGCTAGACTGACAAAGAAAAAGAGAGATGATGCAAATAAATGAAATAAAAAATGAAAATGGGGACATTACTACTGACCTCACAGAAATAAAAGCAATCAGAAGAGGATAATATGAACAACTGCATGCCAAAAAAACTAGACAATGTAGACAAAATGGAAAAATTCCTAGGAACTTATAAACAAACTACACTGACCTTGAAGAAATAGAAGACCTCAACAAACCAATCACAAATAAAGAGATTGGGACAGTATCATCAAACAACTACCCAAAATGAAAACCCCATGACCAAATGGTTTCACTGGTAAGTTCTACCAAGCATTCAAAGAAGATTTAATACCAATCTTACTCAAGCTTTTCCAAAAAATTTTCACAAAGGAACACAACCAAACTCATTCTATAAGCCAATATCACCCAAATTCCAAAGCCAGATAAAGATATTATGAAAAAAGAAAATTATAGACCCATTTTTCTAATGAATACAGATACAAAAATCTTCAACAAAAAACTTGCTAATTGAATCCAACAACACATTAAAAGAACTATTCATTATCTCAAGTGGGTTTTATACCAGGCATGCAAGGGTGGGTCAACACAAGAAAATCAATCACCATAATATACCACATTCATAAATCAAAGAAGAAAAATCATATGATCCTATCAATTGATACAGAAAAGGCATTTAACAAAATACAACATCCTTTCTTGACAAAAATACTACAAAATATAGGAATTGAAGGAAACTTTCTCAGGATGATAAAGGCCATATATGAAAACCCCACAGCTAACATTCTACTCAATGTTGAAAGACTGAAAGCTTTTCTTTTGAAATCAGGCACAAGACAAGGTTGACAAGCACATTGTCTATATAGTGTTAGAGGTTCTATCTAGAGCAATCAGGTAAGAAAAAGATGAAAAAAAAAAAAGCATCTAAATCAGAAAGGAAGAAATAAAACTTGCACTACTCACAGATGATATGATTCTATATCTAGAAAGTCCCAAAAAGTCTGCAACAAAGCTGATAGAGCTAATAAATGATTTCAATAGAGTGTCAGGATATGAGATCAATATGCAAAAATCAGTGGTGTTTCTATACAATTGTAATGTACAATCTGAAGAGGAAGCAAGGAAAAATTCCATTTACTATAGCAACTGAAAGAATCAAATATTTAGAAATAAACTTAACCAAGGATGTAAAGCACTTGCTTTCAGAAAACCACAATGAATTGTTAAAAGAAATTTTAAAAAGACCTAAATAGTTGGAAAACTATTCCTTTCTCATGGCTTGGAAGACTAAATATCATTAAGATGTCAATTCTACCCAAACTGATATACAGATTCAATGCCAATCCCAATAAAAATTCCACCAGCATTTTTTAAACAAATGGATAACACAATTATCAAATGTATATGGAAGGATAAGAGGCCCCGAATATCCAGAAACATCTTTAAAAGGAAAAGCAAAGTTGGAGGGCTATCACTTCTGGATTTTAAAACATATTACCTAGCTACAGTGGTAAAAACAGCATGGTATTGGCGTAAAGATAATGGGAGAATGGGGAAGACATGGCAACATGTCCTACCTGCTGTCTCATTGTAAAAGTTATTTATGACAAAGATCAGTTTATGTGTGGAGAAACAATCCCAAAACCTCACACCAACAAAGAATTGGTTAAATGCTGAAGAAGGCCTGAAGAAACTGAACTCAAACTGAGGATGAGCTGAGATGGAAAGATCAAATGCAAAGTCAAAGACCTCCTCACTAGGACAACCTTTTTGTGATTTGTCCTTGTGTTACAGAGTGTGGATTCTTTCTATCAACTGTCATGTTCACCTTCAATTAAAGGAGCAGTGCACAGCATGACATACCAGGATTTCATGCAAAAAACTTTAAATTGCAAGTGTTCTCAATGTTCAATCCAATTTTAAAAAAGGTAATTTTAAATCAGTACTTTTTTCCCCTCAGCTGTTTCGCTTTTGTACTTAAAATTAATTAATTCAGAATTTGATAACAGAATCATCTACCTCAAAGGGATTAGTATTCCTTGACAAAAAAAGGGCTTGTGTTTTTACTTAGTTATTATGATTATTAAAATTAACCCTTTCTTTGAAATTTGACATCAACTTTGCTTTTCTAAACTTAAGAAAATTAGTTGCCTTATCAGTACTGCATTTCCAGTTCCCGCACCAGGCCAGTCTCCTCTTTGTTATACTGTTTCTGTTCTGTTAAACAGACTTCTTCTCTCATGCTTCGTGCATTGAGTACTGGCTGTGGAATTAAAGAGAAAATACAGCAAGGTCATAATATCTCCAGAGCTAAAAAGTTAGTAAGTAAGAAAGAAAAGTAAAAAAGTGAAACGGTCAAAGAGTATCGAGCTCCTTTTCAATATTTTGTATGTTTCTTGAAAATCAGGACAAGATAAAAAGACAAGTAGCCAAGGGAAGTAAAATTAATAACAGAATGAGAAGAGCCAAACATGTCAACTTAGTAAATAAGATGCTTGAATGATTTTGCCAGATCAGAGCAAATAGCATTTCTATATTTGGGTTTTGTTTGCTTCTTTTTAGAAAAGGCTAATGAAATTGAACTCCAGATGGGGTAAATGTTCAGTCTTTATGGCTGAAGGTGATGCTTTCAGCTTGGCTACCATATCACATCATTACTTCTAAAAGGTGAAGCCTCTGCAGGGTTTGCTCATGGGGACACATCTAATGTGCCATAACCTGCAGCCAAACCAGACATGCACTCTTACAGAGAAATGTTGCCCCAAAGAAAAATAAATATGTAAATATAGGCCATTAGTCTTCCTTTGCATTGGAGCTGAGAAGTAGCACAAAATTAGAATCACTTACATGGAAATTCAAAATTCCTCTTTATACATGCAGCTTTCCTGTGTATATGTAAATTTGAAAAAATGAACCGATGTCTGGCAGGTTGTTTGGGAAATGGCTCCTGCAATTAAAGAGAAAAATGGCTTGCTAGAATTTGAAAATTCTATTACTGATTGATAAATGTGCTACACATACTCACTGGGGTTTTAAATTAAGACAAGTGTGTAGCCTTCTGCCAGCCTGCAGCATGGATATATGCAGCGATTAGGCTGAGACAAAATAAGTCACCATGGTTTGTCATGGAGTATCACATGGCATGTCCTTCATATGCTGAGAAATCTCATTGCAATGTAGGACATTGACATCCTTGAAGTGATCCACAACTGCTTTACAAAAGCTGATCTCAGAACCAGTGACTTTCCAAACAGACAGAGCAGGACACGTGTTAACTGACTGAAGTGAACTGCTGCAAACTCACATGGTGATGAATTTGTAGATATTGATGTCATGTGAGTGCCTTCTGCTGCTGTTGAATTTCAAACAAGAACAGCCACTCTTGACATAGGTCTATTATGAGCACAGAAGGACAAGAATAAAAGCTGCCAACATCAGGACATCCCAGAAAAGAAAACTGCACTGACAATCAGTGATACATAATAACCTACTATAATGTGAATAATTTTGTTTCCAAACCAGCTGAATCATTAAATTTGTTTGTGAACCACAAAAGAACCATCAGGATTCAATCCTATGTTAAACAGAAAGTAAAACCAGGGTCATTTTAGAAATGACTAGAGTTCTGTGTGATGCATGTGCCTTATTTAACCCAACAGACGTTTCTGGAGAATTCGAAGAACCTACTTGTATTCCAGACTTTGCTTCTTAGTAGCCTGTAATCTTTGACAATGCCAGTGGATTCCTTATCTGTACAATTAGATGATTGGATCAGATGTTTTCTGAACTCTCACTTCTATAATGTCAGGTTTGGTAGCTTGCAGGAACTGAAATGGCACAAGAAAATAAACTCAAATGATCTAAATCATGAATTACAGAGGAAGAGATTCTATTCTTCAAAAAGTTGATATTATGACACTGTTGGATTTGAAATTTGTAAAGACAGCTGTTTAAATGTTTCTTCATACACTAGAGTCTTTACCTCCAGAAAATTTATTTGGAAAGTACCCAACATTTTTTTGTAACTTTACATATTAATTTATTACTGTGATGAACTATCCATATGCTAAATAAAGTCAGAAAATTAAAAAAAAAGAAAGAAACCATGCATAATTGTGACCTCTTCAAACTTAAACACTGTTGTGATTCAAAGAACTTCACAAAGAAAGTGGAAAGGCAGCCCATTCAATGGAAGAAACTATTTGGAAACCACATTTCTGATAAGTGTTTCATTTCCATTCTTTATAAAGAGATCATACAACTCAACAATAAAAGGGAAAGCAATGCAATTAAAAAATGGGCAAAAGGTTTAAATAGACATTTCTCCAAAGAGGAAATACAAATGGCCTAAAAGGACATGAAAAAATGTTCCATATCACTAGTTATTAGGGAAATGCACATTAAAACGACATTGAGATAATATCTGACACCACATAGAATGGCCATTATTAAAAAAACAGAAAACAATAAGTGCTGGAGAGGATGTGGAGAAATAGGAACACTCCTTCACTATTGGTGGGATTGTAAAATGGTGCAGCCTCTGAGGAGACTTCCTCAGGAAGTTAAATATAGAACTGCCACATTATCCATCAATTCCTCTATTAGGAATAATCCAGAAGAACTGAAAACTGTGACGCGAGCAGACATCTGCACACCTATGTTCATAGCAACGCTATCCACCATTGCCAAAAGATGGAAACAACCCAAGTATCCATCAAACAATGAATGGATAAACAAAATGTGGTATATACATATGATTGAATATTATGCTGCAGTAAAGGGAAATGAAATTGGGACACATATGATAACATGGATGAATCTTGAGACATTATGCTAAGTGAGGTAAGCTAGACAAAAAAGGATAAATATTGCATGGTCTCACTAATATGAACTAAATACAAAGAATAAATGCATGTATTTAAAACCTAGAATATAGGTTATTTGGAAATAAAAGGAGGGCTGAGAAGGACTACTAATGCTTAATAAACATAAAAGTTTTAATTAACTTTATTTTAAAAGTGTGGAAATGGATAGAGTTGATGGTAACACATTATAATGAGTAGCAGTGGGTTTATAAATGGGATTGAGATGGAAAAGGGAGTCTAGGGATGTAAATGTCAATTAAAGAAAGCTAGAGGATAATCTAGGGATTGAATAACACAGTGAGTCCAGAGATGGATGAGAATTGTGGTTTTTGGTAAAGATGCAAGAGTCACCACAATTGCAGGATGGTGGGAATGTAGAGAAGCATGGAAAAAATACAATTGTTGTGACCTATGGTCTGTGGTTAATGGCAATACTGTAATATTCTTGCATCATTGCCAAAGATGTACTGTTTTGATAATGGGGGGTTATGGAAAAAGTGTGTCAAATATATGCTATGGACCATGGTTGGTGGTAATAGTTTGAAGATATTATCTCATAATCTGTAACAAATATTCCAACACATTGTCATGTGTTGGTGAAGGGCTGTTGTATAGGAATTCTACACATGTGCATGATTATTTTGTAAGTTTACAACCTCTGTAATAAAAATATATATAAAAAATAGGGTAGATTGAGGGGGAAATACACCAAATGTAAGATACAGGCTATAGTTAGTAATAATATTGTGAGAATGATCTTCCATAGTTTGTAACAAATGTTTCACAACAATGCAAGTTGTTGTTGATGGGGTGATATATGGTTCCCCTGAAAGATGTTATGCATTTTTATTTTGTGAGTTCACAACTTTTACTATACACTTATTGCTTATTTATATTCATATATGAATGATATACTTCAATAAATTTAAAAAAATTAAAATTTTTTTATGTATTTAGAGATTGTATAAAATTCTCAAAGACTTAATGTTTTAACCTTCTATATTATGTACTGTTACTGATCTGCATGAGAATAGTATTGTTAGTTACTATTCTACTTATTCATCAAAGAATGTTACATTTCATGAAAACAAACAAATTTCTTTAAGAATTATCCTGTTTTCCTCTGATGCATCTCTAAAAGAGCATGTGGTTCTCTCATCATCAACAAAAAGGGAATTTCAAAGTGAAGCATGTGAGTCGATAAGTTATGTTCTACCTGTTGATTAACATAATACTGATAAAAGTGTAAAAGTAAAATGAAACAAAACTTTTGCAATTGTCTGTGGTTAATGACCGCAATATAAATTGTCAAATGTATGTATAAACAGCTTTACTTAAAATACTCACAAGGAAATTAAAACCTAAATTGTAAGCTCTTGGAACAGTCACATTTATTCCTGTGCTTTAATTGTTATTTCTAAATAGTAAGATGGCTTTACTCTTTTTGTATAACCTAATAACTCCCTACATCTTTAAGTGTCGCTATGACACTTGAAACTCAGAGCTAAAGTTTG
This sequence comes from Cabassous unicinctus, assembly GCA_029593785.1. Taxonomy (NCBI): domain Eukaryota; kingdom Metazoa; phylum Chordata; class Mammalia; order Cingulata; family Chlamyphoridae; genus Cabassous; species Cabassous unicinctus. The sequence goes on along the minus strand of JAQZBX010033311.1, from coordinate 3,705 downwards.
CCGGCAATAAAGGTGCTAAAGAAGTAGCATTAATTCTAAAAGACCACCCCAATTAAAGAAGCTAAAGAAAGAATTTGACTCTAATTAAAAGATAAATGGAGTAATCTAGTTAAAGACTAAGTTAATTCTAAATACAAAGGACAAAAATTAATATTATTGGTATGTTAAAACTTACCAAAAGGACGAATTAATTTTGTTGAGAAAATTTTTAAATTTCTTTGCTGCACTATCTAGTTTAACCTGTATGGTAACTTTATTTGAACAGCCTAACTAATGTGGAGCCTAAATAGGATATGAAATTATGACATTTGTTACAGAACTAATAGAATACTTGTATACATTATGTTAACAGTGTCCCAGAAGGAGAAGAGAATGGAAAAGGGGCAGTACGAATATGTGAGGAAATTATGACTGAAAACTTGGTAATTTCACCAAGAAAAAATAACTATTGTAAATATCTATGCACACATAACCTGGGTACTTCAAATTCAATAGGAACATGCTGGCAAAACTAAAGGGAAAAATAGATATATTTAAAATAATAGTTGCAGACTTCAATATACCACCCTCAGTATTGGAGAGAAAATCTGGACAGAGGATAAATAAGGAAACAGAGAGCTTGGATAATTTGAAAAATGAACTAAACCTAACAGACATTTATAGAATAATAAACCCCAATGTAGCAAGATAGACATTTTTTTTTCAAGTGCTTAGAAACCATTCTCCAAGATAGATCATATGCTGGGACACAAAACAGGTCTCAATAAAATTTAAAAGATCAACATTATACATAATACTTTCTCTGATCATAATGGAATGAAACTGGAAATCAAAAACTAACAGAAAAATGGAAAATTCACAAATATATGGAGATTAAACAACATACTTAAATAATCAGTGCGTTAAAGAAGAAATTGCAAGAGAAATCAGTAAATATGTCAAGAAAAATTAAAATGTGTACACAAAACAGCAAAATTTATGTAACACAGCAAAGGCAGTGCTGAGAGGGAGATTTATAGCTCTCAATTCTTACATTTAAAAAGAAGAGCCAAAATTGAATACATAACTACATACCTGAACACACTAGAAATTGAGTGGAAAACTAATCACAAATCAAGTTGAATGAAAAAAAATAAATATCAGAGCAGGAATAAATGAAATTGAGAACAAAATAACAATAGAGAGAATCAACAAAACCAAAATTTGTTTCTTTGAAAAGATCAACAAAATTGACAAACCCTTGGCTAGACTAACAAAGAAAAGAAGAGAGAAGATGCAAATAAATAAACTAAAAAATATAAGGGGAATATTATTACTGATCCCACAGAAATAAGAGAGATCATGAGGATACTATGAACAACTGTATTCCAATGAACTAGACAACATAGATGAAATGAACAAATTACTAGAAACACACTTTGGCAGTTTGAGATTATTAATTCCAAAAAGAGAGATTATGTTTGTAAACTGGTCTTTTCCTCTGGGCATGATACCCTTTGATTGTATTAGATTCAGCTGAGATGCCTTTGATTAAATTATGTTAAGGTTAGGGCTTTGATTAAACCATGTCATTAGGGCAACTCAGTTTGAGCCCCACCCCCTTTGTGGACACTCAATGAAGGAGAACACAGAAGTAGATACACAGAGAAGATACACAGAAGAAGAGAGATGGCTCCATACACATGGCAGAAGCCTCAGGAAGAGATAAGGCATTCACCTGAGAGTTTAGATTTAACCATGTAAAGAAAATAGAGAAGATGACACCAAAAAGAAAGAAGTCCTGGGAAGAGAGATGTGCCCTATGCCAGCCTGCAGCTGAGGTTGAAAGAAGCTGGACCCATTGACCCTTAAGAGGGAAGAGGAAGGCTGAATCTTCACAGACATCGCCTGCTATCTTGCTCCAACATGGGGCAACAGAGTTTGGTAAGGAAATAACCTTGAGTTGCACTTTTTAGGGCCTTGTAATTCTAAAGTTTTACCCAATATAAACAGCTTTTATAAAAGCAAACAGATTTCTTGTGCTTTGCATCAGCATCCATTTGGCTGACTAATACAGAATTTGGTACTGAGAAGTGGGGTGATGCTTTTGCAATTACCGAAAATGCTGGAATGGTTTTAAAAATGAGTAAAGGGTTTTTTGTTTTGTTTTGTTTTGTTTTGTTTTTTTGAGGAACTGTGAGATGCTTTATAGAAAATGCCTAGATTTCTTAGAAGAGACTGTTGGTAGGAACATTGACACTAAAGAGACTTTTGATGAGGCCTTAGAATTAAATGATGAAGCTACTATTGGAATCTGGAGGAAAGGCAATCCATGTTTTAAAGTTGCAGAGAACTTAGTGATTGACTCCTGATGTTGTATGGAAGGCAGAATCTGAAAACTATGAGCTTGGACATTTAGCAAAGGAGATTCCCAAATTAAATGTAGAAAATGCAGCATGGCTTCTTCTTGCTTTTATAGAAAAATGTTAGAGGAAAGAGATAAGCAGATAAGTGAGTTGTTGGCCACAAAGAAAACAGAAAATGATTCCAGAAATTCCAAGCTTCTGGAAATCAAGCCCCCAGGTGATAGTGCCTGTATTAGTCAGCCAAAGGGGTGCTGATGCAAAATACCAGAAGGTGATTGGTCTTTATAAAGGGTATTTATTTGGGGTAGAAGTCCACAATTACCAGGCCATAAAGCATAAGTTTCTTCCCTCACCATAGTCCATTGCCATGTGTTGGAGCAAGACAGCTGCTGACGTTTGCCAGGGTTCAACCTTTTTGGGTTCCTCTCTTTTCAGGGCTACGTTTCTCTCTGGGCTTAGCTGGTGTATTAGTCAGCCAAAGGGGTGTTAATGTGAAACACCAAGAATGGGTTGGTGTTTATAAAGGGTATTTAATTGGGGTAGAAGTCCACAGATACCAGGCCATAAACCATTAAGTTTCTTCTCACCAAAGTTCATTGCCATGTGTTGGAGCAAGACAGCTGCTGATGTTTGCCAGGGTTCAGGCTTCTTCTGTTCCTCTCTTCCCAGGGCTGCATTTCTCTCTGGGCTTAGCTTTTCTGGTTCCTCCTCAAGGTCAGCTGTAGACTATCAGGCGAATGGCTCACTTCTCTTCTCCTGGGGCCTTTTCTCCAATATCAAACCTGCTTCTCAAAAACTGCTTCAACTCTGTTCTTGCCTTGCCTTTGCCTTTTATATTTGATTCCCCACCCACCAAGAGGTGGGGCTCAATGCCCTACTGATGTGGCCCAGTCAACGCCCTAATCATAACTTAATCATGCCCAGATTAACAGATCAGTTGACAAGCATGATCCAATTATATTTTTAGAATTCATAATTACATAAAATTGCCAAATGGCCACATTCCACCCTCTGAATTCCGAAAATACATTACAATATTCAAAAAAACTTTAATCAGTAACAATTCAAGTACAAAATCATATCATAATCAGTTTAAAGAAATACATTTTGTCTTCAGGCAAAATTCCATATGCTGTAGACCTCTGAAACTTACAGAACCATTTAACTGCTTCAAATACACAAATGGAAAGACAAAGGATAAACATTTTCAATATCATAAGGAGAAATTCAGTTGTTAAACATGAGTCATGGATCCTCTATAATTCAGTAAACCTGCAGGGCATCCTCCATTCAATTTCAAAGTCTGAGAGTCATTCTTAAGACGATGGTTTCTTCTCCTTGGGGCCACATGGGGACCCAC